>CAKKTA010000019.1:0-45000 GCA_920104075.1 Melanargia galathea
GTTAGGTTAGGTTAGGTTTTTTTTTTTTTTTTTTTTTTTTTTTTTTGATCGATTTCTAGCGACCTCCGACTTGGTGGTCAGAGACTTTGGTATTTCTATTTTATTCTTGTAAAATAAGGTAAAATTTCAACAATTTTACCTTATTTATTTCTTATTATTAATTTTGCTTTTACGTTATTATTTATTCTTGTGTTTATTAATTACTTTTGTTTAATTTTTTATTTACTTATTATTTTGGTCTTTTTATTTTCATGTTATACTAACATGAAAGTAAAGAGCCTTTTCTTTTAGTATAGTTTATATATATCTTTCTATATTTAATTTTTATATGTGTATAATATGCTTTTCTTTTTATTTTGTGGATACATATTTATTTATTTTCTTTTATAATCTTTTCTGCTATGGTTTTACAGTATTTTAAAAATATGTTTCTTTGCGCTTTATTTTCCATTAGTCTATTTAAATTTTCTTTTGTAATATTTTCATCTACAATTATCTCGGTTTCAAACCTCTGCTTTGAAAATCTTTGGCAGTCCAGTAGTAAATGCAGAATCTCCTCATTTTCAGCTGGATCACATTGACACGAGGGGCTCGCTTTGCACTTGAATTTGTGCAAGTAATGTGCAAATCCACCGTGACCCGTGAGTACTTGTGTTATAGTCGAATCTAGTTTTATTGTTCGCATTATTTTGTAGGCTTTCCTGACATCTGGCAGAAAAGCTTTTGTTGTGTTAGCGGTGTCACCTTCACTATATCTTTTCTGCCAGACGTCAAGTGTAGCTTGTCTTATTTTCCCTTTTACATATGACACCGGGCATGCATCATAGTCCGCTTTACTTTTTTTGTAGAGTGCGGCCTGTTTGGCCAGCTCATCGGCCCGTTCATTGCCTTCAATGCCCACGTGGGCTTTTATCCAGTACAGCCGTACTTCCTTGCCTTGTCTGCGAAGATTGGCTATTTGCTTCCTTATTGCAAAGGCCAAGGGGTGAGATGACCCGTGGCTTCTCAGCAAGTCCAGTGACGACCTGGAGTCGCTGAGAATACACACTTCATCGTCCTTCCCCTTGGAAATTTTTTCAATTGCCCTTTGGATTGCATATAGCTCCGCTTGGAATACGGTACAATAAGGTTCAAGTCTCAGCTTCATGGATGCCGTCTCCTTACCGTCTTTCCAGATGGATACGGCCGCTCCAACCTTTTCTTCAATCTTACTCCCGTCGGTGAAAATAAGAGTACCTTGCAATTTGTGTGTCTCGACGGTTTCAGATTGAAGATCCTCGAGGTTTGAGTAGTCAATGGCGATCGTCTTTGCCGGGTGTTCGGCTTCCAGGAAGCTGATCCTTTCCTCTAATTTTCTGTCCTCTGGTAGGCATTGAAGGGGACGACCACGTTTCGCTTCATACAGCTGGCTGTGCTCGGAGATTCGCAAGTCCAAAGGAATCAGTCCGGATAAAACTAACGCCGCGTGCAGAGATACTGTCCTATAGGATTTGCAGATCTTCTGGGCAAATCCACGTTGTATAGTATTTAGTTGTTTTTGTATAGTTATTTTTTCGGCAGCTTTGGCCCAGACACTTGCAGCGTACATAACAATTGGCTCGATGACGGCCACGTAAATAGTTCTTATGACTTCCGGGTTTAACCCCCACGTAGTTCTGGCCGTTCGGGCCAGTTGTTTGTAGATATTTAAGGCTTTGATTGAAGTGTTTGCCACGTGTTTATTAAATGTTAATTTTTCATCTATAGTTAGTCCTAAAAGTTTTATTTCTTTTGTAAATATAATTTCCTGTCCCCCCATTTTTAATTTAGGTTTTTCGAATTTTAGTTTTTTAGTTAAAATCATAGCGTGAGTTTTATGTGCAGCAAATTTTAATTTATTGTCTTTTCCCCAAGCATTTACTAAATCTAAAGTTTCATTGGCTTTGTTTTGAATGCACTGCGAGGCCCTTCCGGAAAACACTAAAACAACGTCGTCCGCAAAGGCCTGGCAGTACACCCCTTGCTGATCCATTGCGTTGAGTAGAGGGTTCAATAGAAGGTTCCAAAATATAGGTCCCCCTATTGAGCCCTGCACACAACCCTTTGTTGTATATTTTGTGAATGTTTTCCCCGCGTACGTTACTTCAACCTGCCTATTTTCCAGGTAACTGTCTATCAGGTGTTTCAAGTTTTTGGGACAGTCCATTTTGCGTAATTGGTACTTGATGGCTGGCCACCAGGCGCAGTCGAAAGCGCCCTCTATGTCTAATGAAATTAGGATGACAATATTTTTTCCCTGTATCTGTTCCTTTATATGATTCATTAGATCAAAGAGGGCGTCTTCCGTACTGCGCTGGGGAACGAACCCATACTGCCTTGTGTTTAGTTTCGGCAGGAGGTGCCATTTAAGCCTTGTGACCAGCATCTTTTCGAGTATCTTGCCGAAAACTGACAAAAGCCCTATGGGTCTATAAGACTTTGGATGATTGTAGTCAGTTTTACCCGGCTTTCTTAGAACTACAATTGTAGCCACCTTCCAAAGACTAGGAAACAGAGACAACTCCAAGCATTTATTTGCTATACTCAAGAAAAGCCCCGGGTCATGGTTTATGACGACAGTGCAGATATCTGCCGTGAGCCCATCAGGACCCGGAGCTTTCCTTGGGTTAAAGCTATTTACCGCGTACTGTAGTTCAGATTCGGTGAAATAAGGATCATCTTTGCCCTCATCGTTGGGAACGGATGTAAGTTCTCTAATTTCAGCGTGTTTCGGGGTGTCCTCCAGGACATTGTCGTCCGGAAAGAAGATCGATGTAATGTATTCGACAGAGTCTGTGGGACTAAGCGCGACTCCATCTTTGACCATTGGTTTATCATCCATTCTCCTCTGTGTCGATCTAATCACCCTATACACGCCATCCCACAGACTCTCCCGGTCTTGTTTGGTACAAAACGCCTTCCAACTTGTCGTTTGTGATTTCCTTGCTTCTTCTTCGTATTTTAGTTTTATTTCCACGTATTCATTTACTACGTGTGAACGGCGGGAGGGAGCAGCACATTTTATTCTTCTTTTTTTGGTTATCATTTCCCTTTTTAAAAGTTCAAGCTCCTCAGTCCACCAGGGTAGTCTAAAACAATCTTTTGATTTTATTTTTGGGATAGTCTCATCGCATGTTTTTATAATATTATCTATATATTTTCCTACTAATTTATCTAACTCGCTTTTATTTTTAATCTGTCTCACCCTTGTCTCAACAATGTCCATCTCTTTTAATTTTTTATCTAACTCTTTCCTAAAAGTTATCCATCTGGCTTTCTTAGTATAGTATTTTCTTGTTGATTTTTTATTTTCGAATGTATGTTTTTCTAACTGTATTAAAAATTTTATAGTATTGTGATCGGAACTAGTAAAACCCTGGTCCACTTCCCAGCCTTCAACTTTACTTAGCAGGTCCAAACTACACGTCGTTATATCGACCCTGCTGCTGTATATTTTATTGTTTCTTATAGTTAAGAATGTGGGCTCGCTTCCGTCGTTCAATATTTGCAGGTCAAGCTCGTCAAGAAAGGAAGCCAGCTCTGCTCCCCTATGGTTTTCTTCGGAGCTGCCCCACCAGGTACTCCAGGCGTTGACGTCTCCGCCGAATATGATATTAGTCATCCCTTTTTTCTTGATTATTTTTCGTACGTGCTCCAGGTAGGGTTCGAGGGGTTTATCTTCTTCGAAGTAGGCCGATATAAGGTTAACTATACGATCGTGGGTTTTAATAGCGACATAGACGATATTTTCTGTCGTTAGAACTGGATCCTCGTATATTTCCAAGTTCTGATTGTGCACCAAGATCGCTGCCTTTATCGGCCCACTTCGGTCCTTTGTTTTTTGTACTACTCTTATCCCTGAGTATTGGCATACGATTCCCTCGGCCCCTACGTAGGGTTCTTGAATTAGGGAGACGTCGACGCTGTTGTCTTTGGCTCCTTTCAGCAGCTCCAGGGTAGCGAGCTTCTTCCTCTGTAAGTTCGCCTGAATCACCGCTATCCCGTTGAAGACTTAGGCTTAACAGTACGAGACGCTAGACCGGGCTATAGTGTCCCACTTCTTTCTTATCGGGCACTCCGGGTCAAATGCGCTGTGCTCCGTCCTTTCCAGTCTGGCTATGTGGCAGTTTCTGCAGCAGGCCACGTCGCCGACGGTCAACGAGGGGCAGACTGAACGGAGGTGAGGCCCGGCGCAGTGACCGCACCTGTCCTCGGATTCCTTGCACAGACGGCGGCTGTGGCCGAAGCCAAGACACCGCGTGCACTGAACCAGAGGAGACTGGTCCAAGACGAAGCAACGCTGGAGGTCGATGTGTACTCTTCCCTGATTCGTTAGTCTTTGCCAGACCTTTGGTGACACCTGCAATACCATATGGCACTCGTGGGGATTCCTGGCGGGTCGGCGATATTTCGGTACTACTCGATATTCGCTGTCAGGAATGTCCGTGAGTGCATCTGCGTTCTGGGATTTAATTGAGGCTACAACCTCGTCGTCAGTATTGTAAGACAACATATTTTTGATGACAATGAGTGGATCCTTATTTTTAGCCTCGTTAATTTGCAAATTGTCATCCGCTTTCAACTTGTTGGTCAAGCGAGTCAGTGAGTCTTTCGATTCGCAGCTTATTACGACCTTTTGGTTTCTGGCTTTGCGGATCCTTTCCACCCTGACTCCGCTCGCTCTCGCGTCTGCAGCGCCCCGTATTCTCTTGATGACATCATCGCTCGTGTCTTTCTCATCTTTTGAGGATACGATGATAGAGTGGTTCGAATTTGGCATGGACTTGAATTTTGGACCGGCTGCTACCTCGGCGTAAGTCGCACTTCTCTTACTCTCTTCAACAACAGCCGCTAGCTGACTGCTGGCTTCATTGAGCCGCTTTGTGATTTCGGCAGCCAGAGGCAGAGGCTGTTGCTGGCTGGACTTGGAGAGTGCATCAAGTACGTCGAAGTTCACAATTTGTCGCAGCGACTTCACCTCTTTGAGCACTTCCGCGATGGGGGCTCTTATGTCCACAGCTTTGACACCCTCCACCAGTTCCTCCAGTCGTACGTTCTGCTGTTTCTCAAGGCTCAGCGCCTGGGATGTCGCATGGGAGCGGGCCCGCTCTAATTGCAGCTGAAGCGTCTGTCGAGACTCACTGAGCCGCAGAACTATTTCATATAGCCCGGCGAGGCTCTCCAGAACTTTTTCCTTAATGGAGGTTTTTAAGTTCCCCGACTGTTCCATTTGTTCCTTTGCCTCCTGGAGAAGGCGGTTTGCTGCAGCTGGAAGGGCTGAAAGAGCGGCCTGTGAAGGCTCACCGGTCGACGTCCTGCTAGATACACTAGGGCACGGGGAAGACTGGCTGGAGGTCTGTGCTGATGGAGCATCGCTGCCCGAAGGTTTGGGATCTTCGGCACTTACTGAGCGCAATAAGACCTTCCTGCTTATAGGTACCGCTTTCTTTGGTTTGGCGCCTGGCGCGTTGCCCGACATGTTTTTATTAAGCTTTGAATTTTAGATTTAAATGTACGAAATTTTTAATTTCAGGGTCGGAGTTTTGGTCCAGGGAGCAATGAGTAGACAAATGGGGCCCTCCACACTACCAGGCACACGACTGCAAAATCAGAATTTCAAAATTTTCAGTACAAAGTTCCGCGGCTCTCCCTACGGTACTGCCCTTGTCCACCTATCTAACGAACAATGGGTTTATTTATTTATTTATTTATTTGGAACATAAATATACAGGCAAACTTATAACATAGATTACTTATGATTAAATAAAAATTATTACCATTATTACATAAAAATTATAGTCGGATGCTGATGCCTAATTTAGGTTTCCCTGTGCTATAGGCATCTGCAATCCTACTTAAAAGTGAATAATGTAAAATAGGTAATTTCTTACTAAGTAAGTAAAACTAATCTAAATTTTATTTAATACTAGGTACATTATTTTAATTTTCCAAACAATAATAATTAATTAATTAGGAATATGAGATTAAGTGTGATAGTGTATATGTGTAATTTATACAATATATAATATTTCATGTATAATATATATGTATTTATAATATAATATATTATGTTAAGTATAATATATAATATGATTTGTGTAATATATTATGTATGTGTGTACAATGAGTTTGAGTATATATAATATTAGTGTGTGTTGGTGTGTGTGTGTGTGTGTGTGTGTGTGTGTGTGTGTATGTGTGTGTGTGTGTGTGTGCATGTGTGTGTTTGTGTGTGTGTGTGTGTGTGTGTGTGTGTGTGTTTGTGTGTATTTGTGTGCGGGATCGTGAGTGTGATGTTGTCGTATCGGTGTGCGCATTAAGTAAATATTAGTTTATTTAAAATCTTTAAGTAAGTTTTCAGTTTCATCGTAGCTTAAGTTTTGAAGGTATTTAGTTACTTTATTTTTACAGTTAAATTTGTTTGTTTCATAAATGGAAAGAATTTTGTTTAGTTTGTTATATATCATTTTCCCCAAATATAGTTTGAATTTTTGTGCATAATTGGTGCGCAAACGTGGTATATCAAAGATTTTAAATTTAAGTCGTTTATTGAGACGGTCAGTGATTAATAGTTCAGAAGAGTTATGTTGATTTAGCGTAAGACGCAGTATATACAACTGTCGGACTGTTAGTACTTGAGCTTTGGCATATAGTTCAAGTGTAGGAAAACGCTTAGGTAACTGTAGCATAACTTTTAATACTGCACGTTGAGCCCTCTCTAGCAGTAGAATATTTGTTTTTGGAACCCCACCCCATGTTTCAATGCAATATGATAAGATAGACTGGCAGAGGGCAGAATACATTATTTTCAAAATTCTAGTATAAGCTATGTGACGAACATTTCTAAAAACTGCAATCAGTTTCCTGACACGCTTTGTAGTGAGATTAATATGAGATACAAAAGAAAGGCAGTTATCAATTAAAACTCCCAAGTATTTAACTTCAGAGGGTCTATCTAGAATTGGACAAGAACATGTAAAAGCTTTATTGGAATTTAGGCAGTGGTAAGTATGCGAGCATATAGTGTAAAATTGTTGCGATGGTTGCGAATTGTTGAGTATTGAAAAGGATAAATATTTCGTCTTATTAGTGTTTAAACTAAGAAGATTGTGTCCCAGCCATTTGGAGACTGTATTCAATCCCTCTTGAGCGTGACAGAAGGTCTGGTCCCAACTCCCTCCCTTAAAAACTAATGCTGTATCATCAGCGAAAGCGAAAATTTGACCATTTGTTAAATTTATATTGCATAATTCGTTGATATATATAAGGAAGAGAGTTGGTCCGAGGACACTTCCCTGGGGAACTCCGTGCGTGATAGGTAGTGGATCACTCATGTGATCACCTATTTTAACGCTTTGATATCTATCTCTAAGATAATCCTGAAAAAGTTGAAGTTGAGTGCCACGTATTCCTATGTTTTCCAGTTTAGTTAAAAGGATGGGAACTGATACGGTATCAAATGCCTTAGCTAGATCAAGGAAGATCCCAAGACACTTATCACCACAATCTAAGGATTTAACAATTGTCTCAGTAAGAGCAGCTACCGCATCACCGGTTGATTTAGATTTGCGAAACCCAAATTGGTTACTAGACAGTAATTGTTTAGCCTCTAGGTAGTTCAATAATTTTTTGTTTATTATTTTTTCTAGTACTTTAGATAGTGATGGCAAAATTGATATTGGTCTATAATTAGTAGCAAGGTTTTTGTCACCTTGTTTGTAAATGGGTGACACAATTGAATGTTTGAGGATTTTAGGAAAGACACCCGTATTAATAGAAAGGTTACAAATATGCAGGATAGGCCCACCCAGAACTTCTATATTATATTTGAGTATTTTATTAGATATTTTATCAATACCCGGGGCAGAATCAATTTTAAGTGATTTTATAATTGCCACTATTTCAGAAAGATCTGTTTCGTTTAATACAAAGGAATAAGAGGGGGAAGGTAAATTTTTGAATGATGAGTTTGCATTAGAACTACCTTGATTACTTATGGAGTCCGCTAAATTTGTGCCTACAGTTACAAAATATTTATTAATGTTATTAAGAGTTTCAATTGGATTCTCGTTGGAATTCAGAAGAGCAAGGGAAGACGATTTATCTTTTTTAAACTGTACAATATTGTTAATTACTTTCCAAGTTTGTTTAATCCCTTCAGCACTTGCTTTTTCCAATTGAGTACTTTCATACATTCTTTTAATTTTTTTTAAGTAGGTTATTACAGAAATTACGATATCGCGTATATACAAGCTTATGGATAACATTGTTTGGTTCTCGTTTGAGTTTTATGTACATTTTGTCTCTATTTCTCATACATTTTAAGAGACCTGGTGTAATCCAAGGTTTTAAAGGTAATAAACGACGTGGAATCTTTTTCTCAGAAGTATTATTTTTGACAACCGAAGAGACAATATTAACAAATAGTTCAGTGGCTTTGTTACAATCTTTAGTGTCGAGGACTTGTGAAAAGTCCGAGCCTCTTAATTCGATACTGATATTTTTATAGTTAATTTTATTTAATATAAGTGAGTGTTGTGTTTGTGAAGTGTTGTGATTGTAGTCTAAAGATACTAGGACACCGTCGTGATCAGTTAAAGAATGTTTAATAACAACTGAAGTGGATTTCAAATTTGTTTTAATGATTACATGGTCTAGACATGCTGTTTCTCTAGTTGCAAAAGAGTGCGCAGGCAGAAGGCCATGTGATGCTAGTAAATTAAGGTAGTCAGTGGTATTTGTGTCAGGTGTTTGTTTGTTTATATTAATATTTAAATCGCCTATTACAATTATATTTCTGTATGAACTTAAGGAAATAAGCACAGAATCAAGAGAATTCAAGAATTTTTCAATGTTTGTAAATGATGGTGGCCTATAAATTGAAACAATAGCATAATTACCGTTTAATGTTGTAATAACACAGTTAGCTTCATTAAAAAGTGGTTCGTACGTAATATACTTAAGATAATTTTTTATGTATAGAACAATTCCATCATTTTGGTTATATAGATTTTTGTTACAATAACTCAGATAGTTGTCAATTTGTGGAATACAAGTGTTTTTTGATAACCAACATTCAGTTAAAATTATAATATCGGGCATAAATTGAAGTCTTTTTAAAAATATAATAAATCCGTCAATATTGCATGTTATGCTCCTAATATTTTGAGTTAATATTTTAAGAGATTTATGAGGTGTACTTAAAAATGAGCTGCATTCTTCTGGTGTACATTGTATGGAGTGTGAGACTTGCACAGCGTCAATATCATTCATTAAATTACGTATATTGTGTGTACTAACCATTTATAAAATGAATTAATATGTGATAAAAGATTTGTAAACGTAATTTGAAAAGGAAACTAAGTAATATAAGTTTCCTTTTCAAATTATAGTTAAATTCATTTTGTCGGAAAAGCAAACTAGGTAATAATATATGTATTTTATTAGCTGTTAAAGTCTCAGCGCATATAATAGTACGTATGATTTCATGAGGGTATGTAGTGCAATCGAAATATAAATGATTAATATACTGAAGTAGACATGTACCCCCTGATTTGTGTGGATATAAGTTTAAGATTGTGTTAATGTGTGTGAATGTGTTTGTGTGCATGATTTTATATATAGTAAAGTTAAAGGAAAAAGAAATATACTTATGCTGGTATAAAAGTAAAAATTGAAACTTACATAAGCCGAAATATAAAACTAAGGTAGTTTTCAGTTTACAACACAGCAGTATTACAGTACAGTACGGAATAGAACCCTTCTGCGTTGTAATGATACACCATATGTATTGAAATAATTTTAAAATATTACTCATCAATAGCCTGCTACACTGAAAAATGACGTTAATAGATATCCTAGGGAAAAACAAAAATATTATGTCACAAAGAAACCTTAAAAAAGCCCAGTATTCTTTACAAGTAGATTTTTTTGGTATATTATATATATTAATATCCAAACAACCGCATATTATTGGGTCGTTTAAGATACTAGGTGTTGGATTAATAAACAGATTTAAAGATTGGTATATATCCAGGTTTTGTACAGTAATAAAATGACTATTTGTATATGAAAGTTTAGAGTGCAGACGTAAACATAAGACCACTATAGATAACACATAAAGACATAGACTATTAGTGAGATCGTTATTTAACCACTTCATTTCGAAGAATGAATTTCTTAATGTCTCCTTCAGATTTGATGAGGCACACCATCGATTCTTTGTCACGGCGGGCATAAATTCGACCTCGTTTAGTCCACACGAACCTCCAGCCGTGCCCGCGGCCAGCATCACGAGCTTGACGAAATAAAACACGATTTTGTTTTGTGAGTCGCTCATTGACATAAAATCTACGCGGTGCAGTAGGTAACCCCAAGTCCACGGTGGTCGCGCCGCGGCGAACGCGCGCGCTCTGCAGGAATTCGCTTTTGAGGGCCAGGTTGGAAAAGCGGACTGCGATAGGGCGCGGCCGGACCAGCGCAGGGCCCTGCGAGCTATCCGCACGCAGCTGACCGCCGACTCGGGATACACTGACCACATCTCGTTCCTCCAGTTTTATACTCATCTTGGTTGCAACTACAGACAGACAGTATATGCATGAGATTCTCACCGGGCGTCTCAGTTATATTTGTTATTTCTATGTCATTTGATAATAGTTCTTGATCGCGGTCGTTAATATCGCTCTTTAACTGAGACACTATGCTCTCTAGCTCGGTGATGTCCGGAACCGACTGAGAATTAGACGAATTCTTTTCTAGCAGTTCAACTCTTGACTCCATAATGTTTAATCTTTGTGTGCATAGTGAGAGGGATGATTTAATGTCATTCATTTCCTTACGGAAAGCCTGGAATTCGCCTCGCATCGCTCGCATCTCCTCTCTAAACAAACGCAATTCCGTTGCTAGTCCATTCTCCAGTGCATCATTCGCGGGTGTAGCATTTAGCTGTTCCGTGCCTCCGTCGTCCAGACATTCCAGCGGTACAGGGTGGGGGTGCGTGGACCCCTTTACGGGTGTCTCGGATCCCTTTATCTGCCTCAGTCCCTTCGTGCACTCCGGACAGCTCCAGCCAGGAGCAACATCAGCGTCGAGGGCCAGCGCGACGCAGGGTCTGTGATAGGTTGTAGCACATTTGCAGGTGACTGCATCTGAAGCTGACACTGATAAAAATCGTCCACAGGCCCCGCATTTTACCATGTTGAAATGTATTTTATTCACTTTGAATGGGTGGGTGGGAGGGCGATTTTTCGCGATTTTCTGTGGTTTTTCGCCGCGGAAAAGCGCTCGGGGTCGGTCGCGGGCACCGCCCGGGCCGGAAAATGTGAAAATTTAGGAAAATTTAGGACTTTGAAGTTTTTTGCCAAAATTTGCCGAAAATTGTAAGTGTGAAAATTTGGAAAATGAAAATTTAATTGTTTTTCTGTTACAGGTCGACGGGGCCGGTGGAGAGCGACGTGCCCGTGTGAAATTTCGACGCAAGATGCTGGAAGAACCGAGCAACGGCGCAAGATTGTCGCGATTTTTCGTGCAAATCGATCAAATTGTATGAGAAATGCGACTCGGGTATGTAACTTCGGCACAGAAATCAAGCGATCGAGTGGCGCAGTTTTCGCGATTTTCTGTGGTTTTTCGCCGCGGAAAAGCGCTCGGGGTCGGTCGCGGGCACCGCCCGGGCCGGAAAATGTGAAAATTTAGGAAAATTTAGGACTTTGAAGTTTTTTGCCAAAATTTGCCGAAAATTGTAAGTGTGAAAATTTGGAAAATGAAAATTTAATTGTTTTTCTGTTACAGGTCGACGGGGCCGGTGGAGAGCGACGTGCCCGTGTGAAATTTCGACGCAAGATGCTGGAAGAACCGAGCAACGGCGCAAGATTGTCGCGATTTTTCGTGCAAATCGATCGGGTTAGGTTAGGTTAGGTTAGGTTAGGTTAGGTTAGGTTAGGTTAGGTTAGGTTAGGTTAGGGTCCCGTGTGGGGTTGCTGGTCCTCCATCGGGCGCGTCCCCCGACTGGCGGATAGGGGAACGCCTCCCAGATATGGGAGGTACCGGGGAAACCCGGCGCGGACCAAAACCAGCAGGGGGGGTTGCCGCTTGGAGGCTCCTGGTACTTCTCTGCTTATCAGAGTGGACTGTGCGAGACTCCGGGTGGCGACTTTGGGGGGGAGGCTTTCGGGCCTTGAGGAAGAAAACCTCGTTAAAAAATTACCAGAGGGGGTGGCAACGCCCCGCGCGGCGGGTCCGCCGGTCTTCATGGCCGGTGGGCGTTGGCTTCGGCCACCGTCGGGCAACCCGTAATCCGCACTGAGCGGAACCGGGGGCCCCACGCACTGAGCGAGGGGCCGCGAGGAAGAAAACCTCTATAAAAAATTACCCTAATCCCAAGTTCCGCCGCCCGGCGATGGGATGAATGGCTGGTAGGGAACCAGTCACTAGGGCGGCACACCGGGGGGGTAATGGGGAAAACACACACCATGAAAAGTACGCCGATCAAAAAAACTACCCGGGTGGGTCCCGTTCGCGGGGAATCCCATGGTGTGCCGGACAGCCGGCACATCGGCCCCAACGTATACGGGGGGGCCAATCGACGTCACGACGAGCAGGAGGAGTTAGGGTTAGATGTAAGTTCAGGTTTGGGGGGGAAATTTTGGAAGAATGCAGAGGGAGTAGGAGAGGGGGGAGAGAACAGTACGAGGAGGAACGAGGACGAGGAGGCAGCGTCGTCAGACGGAAGCCTCATGACCATAGAGAGTCGGCCCAGATCGGGTTCGGGATCCTCAGTGGTCATGCTGGGCGTGAAGCGGCCTCGGCTAACAGAAAGCGAGGATCTGTCGACGGATGAGGAAAGGCCGGGGACTCCGGTCCCCGTGCGAGGAAGAGGGCGCCCGCCTACCCATGGGCGGTATATGGGCCTGGGTAGGGCCAGGGAAGCCCTCCGTGAGGAAAAGAGGGCCGAGGCGAGAGCCCTCGAAAAACAGAAGGCAGAGGAGGAGCTGGCCAGGGAGACTGCCGTCGCTCGCTTCCGGCGGGAGACACGTGAGAAGGCGGGTTCTTCCCGGGATGGTCCCGTGAGGCTGGATGAGCAGACGGCTGCTCGGCTTCAGGACCAAGTGTTGGAGGACTTGGACCTCATCACCAAGGTGGCGACCAAGTCCTCCAACTTGAAGGGGACGTTCGTGCGTGACCTAAAGGACGCCGCTTCGTCCATAAAGGAAGCGGTGACTGTGCTCGGGTCACGCACGGTTTCGGAAGAAACGCGAAAGCTGCAGGCGGATAATGCTCGCCTGCAGGATGAGATGGGCAGCCTCAGGAGGGAGCTGGCCCAACTAAGGGACGAGATAGAGCGGGTGCGGAAACAGGGTTCCGCCCCCGCTCCCATGGACTTGACCGAGGAGGCCCCCCCTGCACAGCGGCCTCCTCAACGCCCTGGAGTCGCCCGAGCCTCAACGTCGGTGGAGGAGATCTGCCGTACGGTGATGGTCCAGGTCGGGACGATGGTGAGTGCCCGCCTGGCCTCCCTAGAGGACAGACTCCTCCCCGAGAGGAATATGCGGCCGCCACTGGCGTCCGATAAAAGGCGCGACGGGCGCTCATACGCGGCCGCTGCTTCGGCCCCAGCTCCGGGAGCCAAGAAGTCGGCTGGAGCGAAGGCGCCTCCAGCGCCAGCACCAGCCCGGCCTGGTCCCGCCAGGCAGGTGCCCTCTGCGCCGCCTCAGCACCCGTCGAGTTCCGCGGCGCCCGAAGTACAGGCAACAAAAGAGGGCCCTTCTTCTTCTTCGCCGCCCTCAGGTGGTAAGAGTAAGAAGAAGAAGAAGAAGAAGAAGAGGAAGAAGAAGAAGAAGACGGCAGAGAGCCAAGACACTGGCCCGCCGCAGGAGCAGCGGCGATCGCAGCCGGCGCCGACGGGGTGGACCAAGGTGGGCCCCAAGTCGCGGCCGGACGCGAAGAGTCGCGCCCGAAAGCTCCGCACACCTCGGTCGTCGGCGGTGGTCCTGACGCTGACGCCGAGGGCGGAGGAGGAGGGCGTGACCTACGCCAAGGTGATCGCCGCTGCGAAGGCGAAGATCGACGTAGCGGAGCTTGGCACGCAGGGAGTCCGACTTCGGAAGGCGGCCACTGGGGGCCGCTTGTTCGAGTTCCCTGGCACTTCCAGTGCCGAAAAGGCGGACTCCCTTGCTGCAAAGCTCAGGGAGGTGCTGAGTAGCGAAGTCGTCCGGGTCTCCAGACCGATAAAGTCTGTGGATCTGAGGGTATCCGGCCTGGACGACTCCGTGGTCAGCGCGGACGTACTCGCTGCGGTTGCTGCGGCGGCAGGGTGTCCCGCCGAGCAAGTGCGGGTCGGCGAGGTTCGCAGCGGCTACGACGGGTTGGGCTCAGTGCTCGTAAATTGCCCCGTCGCAGCCGCTAAAAAGGTGGTCGCAGGAGGAAGGCTCCGGGTGGGCTGGGTGTCCGCCCAAGTCAAGCTGCTGGACGCCCGGCCTCTGATGTGCTACCGGTGCCTAGCACCGGGGCACATGGCCGTGCAGTGCACGGATGGGGTGGACCGCAGCGGGTTATGCTACCGCTGCGGTCAACCAGGTCACAGGGCCCGCGGGTGCTCCGCTGCGCTGCGCTGTGTGGTCTGCGCAGCGGCTGGCAGGTCGGCGGAGCATCGCGTGGGCAGTAAGGCCTGCGTCTCCCCATCCAAGGGGAAGAAGAAGAAAGGGAAGGCTGGCCAGGCCCGTGCGGCCGAACAGACTCCCCCCACACCTCAGCGAGCGGAAGCGCAGCCTGTGGTAGAGGAGGTTCGAATGGCCGAGGATTAGGGTATGGACCTGAACCTCCTCCAGGCGAATATCAATCACTCCGCCAGAGCTCAGGACCTCCTGTTCCAGAGCATGGCGGAGTGGTCGATCCATGTCGCCGTGGTAGCCGAGCCCTACCGCGTCCCGTCTGGGGATGATTGGGTGGGCGATAGAGACGGAGTGGTGGCCATGGCGTCCCGGTCCATAGCGGGTTCCCCGGCCTTTGTAGATGTGGTCCGAGGTCGGGGATACGTCTCGGCTCTTGTCGGCGACATCACGGTGGTTGGGGTGTACTTCTCGCCGAATCGGACTCTCGCCGACTTTGAACAGCTCCTTGCTGAGGTCGGCGTCCTGATCGGCAGAAGTCGCTCCGGCCGCGTGCTTGTCGCGGGGGACCTCAACGCGAAATCTGTGGCGTGGGGGTGCCCCGCGACGGACCCGCGTGGACGAGAGTTGGAGGAATGGGCGACAGCGACTGGACTCACGGTCCTGAACCGAGGGTCGGTCAACACATGCGTGCGGCAACAGGGCGGCTCCATTGTGGACGTCACCTTCGCTGATGCCGCCCTGGCGCGCCGTGTTCGGGGCTGGGAGGTGCTGGAGAATGTGGAGACGCTGTCGGACCACCGATATGTGAGGTTCGGCGTCTCCGCGTCTCCGGCTATCCCGAGCGGCCAAAACCGACCCTCGCGAGAGGACGGCCCTCGATGGTCGCTGTCGCGTATGGACCGGGATTTCCTGGTTGAGGTTGCCCTCGTGGAGGCGTGGTTCTCTGCGCCGCGAGAGGGCAACCTGGGTGAGGTTGAGGAGGAGGTGGCGCGTCTCGGCGCGGCGATGTCGCGGGTCTGCGACGGGGCCATGCCCAGAGTTCGCTCTGTCCCCTTGAGGCGAGGGGTGTATTGGTGGTCTGAAGAGCTCACGCTGCTGCGCGGATCCTGCGTGGCGGCGAGACGCCAATACACCCGGTGCCGCCGGCGGAGGAGACGGAACCTGGAGGAAGAAGAGCGGCTCTACTCCATCTACAGAGACGCGGTCAGGTCACTGCGCGTGGCCATCGGCGTGGCAAAAGATCGGGCGGACGATGAGATGCTGGCGACTTTGGACGGGGACCCATTTGGGAGGCCCTATAAGGCAGTTCGGAAGAAGCTCCGGCCTTGGGCCCCTCCTATTACACGGAGTCTCCAGCCTCTCATCGTCGAGTCGGAGGTCGCCGCTCTGTTTCCGGATAGAGCGGAAGGCGAGGTGCCCCGCATGGCGCCTGTCTTTGTGGAGGGAGACCAGAGCCCGGGCGTGCCCCCGGTCACAGGGGGAGAGTTGAGGGCGGCGGTGTTGCGCATGCGCGCGAAAAACACCGCCCCAGGCCCCGACGGCGTCCCTGGTCGCGCCTGGGCTCTGGCCTTAGGGCCGCTTGAGTCATGGGTTCGGGCTTTGTTTGATGCCTGTCTTGAGCAGGGCCAGTTTCCGGGAGAGTGGAAGAAGGGGAAACTGGTCCTGCTCCGGAAAGACGGTCGCCCGGCACACGAGCCGTCGGCGTACCGACCGATTGTGCTGCTGGACGAGGTGAGCAAGCTCTTCGAGCGGGTCATTGCTGCTCGCCTCGTCCACCACCTGGAGACGGTAGGGCCGGACCTTAGTGCCAACCAGTTTGGTTTCCGCAGGGGCAGGTCCACCATAGACGCAATTGCGCAGGTGAGGGCCCTTGCGGATAGTGCGGTGTCCCAGGGCGAGGTGTTAGTGGCGGTGTCTCTTGACATCGCCAACGCATTCAACACCTTGCCCTGGAACTGCATCAGGGAGGCGCTGAGGTACCACACGGTCCCTCAATACCTCCAAGGGATCGTGGCGGCCTACCTCTCCGAGCGATCGGTCGGATACCCTACCAGCGGAGGCTGGTCGGAGCGGGTCATGTCGTGCGGTGTTCCACAGGGTTCGGTTCTTGGACCCCTCCTGTGGAACATCGGGTACGACTGGGTTCTGCGCGGAGCCGTCTTGTCCTGCGTCAGCGTGATATGCTACGCGGATGACACGCTCGTGACGGCTCGCGGCAGAACCTTCAGGGAGGCTCGGATCAGGGCCACAGCCGGCGTGGCCCACGTCGTGGGCAGAATTCGGAGTTTGGGCCTGGAGGTGGCCCTACACAAGTCCGAGGCCCTGTGCTTCCATGGGCCTCGGAGAGCGCCTCCGGCGCGTTCCGAATTGGTGGTGGGAGGAACGTCCATCGGCGTCCAGCGTACGATGAAGTACCTGGGACTCGTCCTCGACAGCCGATGGACGTTCGAGGAGCACTTTCGGCGTCTGGTCCCGAAGCTCGTGGGAGCCGCTGGAGCCCTGAGCCGGCTCCTGCCGAACCTGGGTGGACCGAGCTCACGGTGTCGCCGCCTGTACACGGGCGTGGTGCGATCCATGGCGCTCTACGGAGCGCCGATTTGGTCGGACACTCTGACCCCCCAAACCCGGGCCCTGCTGCGGAGGCCGCAGCGGGTCATGGCGGTCAGAGTGATACGGGGGTATCGCACCATCTCGTGCGAGGCGGCCTGCGCGTTGGCGGGCACACCGCCCTGGGACTTAGACGCCGAAGTGCTCTCTGGAGCGTACTGGCGGAGGGTGGATGCCCGAATCCGGGGGGAACACCCTGCGCCGGTGCAGGATCGTGCGTGGCGGCAGGCGGCGGAGGCCGATCTCGTCGCTCATTGGCGGGAGCGGCTTCTGGCGCCATCGGCCGGCCACCGTACGATCGAGGCGATCCGACCCGTCCTGGAGCTCTGGACGGGCCGGAAGCACGGGGCACTCTCGTTCCACCTTGCGCAGATCCTCTCGGGGCACGGTTGCTTCGGGAGGTATCTGTGCAGGGTCGCAAGGAGAGAGCCCACCGAGGAGTGCCACGAGTGCGGCCACGCTGAAGACACAGCGCAGCACACGCTGGAGTCATGCCTGCAGTGGGTGACACAGCGCGCCGCACTTGTGGCTGTAGTGGGGCCTGACCTCTCGCTGCCCACCATCGTTCACGCCATGGTGAGCAGCGAGACGTCCTGGAACGCCGTCGCCTCCTTTTGCGAGGAGGTGATGACGCAAAAGGAGGCAGCGGAACGGGCGCGGGAGGACGACGCAGCCGCGGACCCTCTCCGCCGCCGCAGAGCAGGACGCAGGCGGCGTGCTCACGACCGCCGTCTGCCGCCCTAGCGAGGAGCTCCGGGCGATGGGTTGGAGGTCTTCATCGCCCGTCGAGGTACGTCCTCGGGTCAGGAGGCGCACCAACATGTTCCTGGTGCGCCTCAGACGGAGTAAGGGGACCTAGATGAGTCCCCGCCGTGGAGGGTCTGCTCTGGCGGACGCCGCTGGCTGGGTCGCGGACGATTGCGCGAGTGTTCCCGTGACCCAGCCACCAGGCGACGCGTCGGAACATCGGTGGGTTTTAGTGGGTATTATAAATCGGGGCCGTCATGCCCCGTCGAGTCCCACACTACCTTCCGGAAGCATTGCAGTCCGCTGCAAGGCTTCCGGAAGGTGTGCGTAAATGCATTTCCCATCGTTAAAAAAAAAAAAAAAAAAAAAGGTTAGGTTAGGTTGGGGGCGATACCGGTTCTTCCTCGTTGGTGTCCCTGGGCGCCTGTGTGCGCCGCCCCGCCCTTTACACGGGGCGAGGCACTCAGGATGGCTGATCACCGGTCTTTCCTATCTTTCTTCTCTTTTTGTAGCATACTCTTCTTTTGTATTATTTTAGTTTTGTTCCGCTATCTTTCACCACCTTTTCTTCACTATCTTTCACTTTTTGTTACACTCTTCTTTACATTATTTCCACTGCGTGCCGTGATAAGCAGAGGGCACAGCCGAGGTGCAAGGGCGGGTCCAGCGTGCACTTACCCTGCCACTGGACAGGCTACGGTACTCTGTACCTAGCCGCCGTCGGACTCGTAATCCCGTATCGAGGCTTCATGGTCATGTCTCGTGGCCTGCACGGGACCGAGGGTCTTGCCTTAACCGGCCGGACCGCGAGGAAGAAAACCTCTCTAAAAAATTACCCCGAATCCCAAGCGGCGGCGCACCGCGAGGGGATGCATGGCTGATGGGCGGTTCAGTCGCTAGTGCGTTCCTCATCAGGGTACCTGCCGACCCCCTGATGAGTTACCCCCTAGGCTTACCCGGGTGCAGGGGGCACCGCCCGGGTGGACTTTTCTTCCCCCATACTCGTGGGATTTGATATGAATAAAACAAAATCTAAAAATAAAACTTTGGAGGGAGAGAAAGGAGAGACAGGAGAGAAGAGGGAGACAGGAGTGAAAGAAGGAGGAGGGACCTTATGGACCCAGCCGGAAGTCAGCATCGAGAGGCTGCCAGAGGCGGTCATGAGAGAGACTCGAAGTCGGAAGAGCCGCCAAGCTGCGTCTATGCGGGAGAGCCCGCGAAATAGGAGTCCACTCTCTCGGCCTCAGTCGTGTGGGGATGAGACGGACCCTGCTCAAGGTCCATGCTCAAGGGAGTCTTCGATCTCTAGAGGGTCATCTTTGCTACTGTCGAGAGATCCGACACCGGTCGGTCGAGGAACGGGAATCCGAACGGCGATGGCGGACCTCAAATCTGCCAGGGAGGAAGCCAATGAGGTGTCATTCGATCAACGGCTTAGAGATCGTTTACGCAAAAAGGATGCATCCCAGGCTGCGATTGATCCTGAAGACTATGGACTTGACGCTATAAATGAGGACCCAAGTAGCCTCAGTGCGGAGGAACTGAGAGCTGCTGCGGGACGAAGAGTAGCGGCAATAATCAGTGTCGCCGCTAAGTCAGGCCATTTGAAGGGCACCTATGTCAAGTGCCTGAAGAAATCGGCTTCAGCGCTACAGGAGTTTGTAGACACTCTAGTGGATAGGACGGAGTCTGAAGAAACGCGTCGGCTGAGGCTGGATAATGCCCGTTTGCGCAAGGAGATGGGAGTTCTCCAGGCGGAGCTCAGGGCGCACAGACGTGAGTTCACGGAAATGAAAACCAGCATGGCGGCGACAGGTACCGCTCAGCCGAACATGCTAAGTGAGGGCTTCCTGGAGGAATTAAAGGCTTCCATCGTGTCATCTGTCGGCGTCATGCTGGATGCCAGATTTGCTGGTATCGAAGAGCGGCTTTTACCGGAGAAGGTTCATCGGCCTCCTTTGGCGACGGACAGGAGAGGATCTACTCCAGTATTACAATCGAGGTCGCAACCCGTTTCTGCTCCGTCGCATGCAGCGGCAACCACGACGGCCCCAGTCCCATCACAGGCTATGGATGACGTGGGAATGAGCCAATCTCAACCAGTGGAGGCAAGCGATTGGGCAACTGTTACCAAGAGAGGCAAAAGGGGTAAAAAAGCACCTCCTACAGCCGGCAAAAGCGACGGTGCACCCACTAAGGCGGCGACTTCCACTGTCAGGACCAAACAGGCTGCAGGCTTAAAGCCACCTGAAACTGCTGCGGTGGTTATATCCTTGAAGCCTGACGCAGAGAAAAAGGGAGCTACCTATGCCCAAGTAATTGAACATGCGGAGAAGCATATAAGCCTTCAGGAGCTTGGCATTGGGGAGGGTCTGAGGATCCGCCGATCGGCTACCGGGGCCAGGCTGCTGGAACTTCCGAAGGGGCAGACGTCGGAACAGGTAGAATTCTTTGTCAGCAAGCTGAAGACTGTCCTAAACGAGGTGGCAAGTGTGGTTCGCGCCACGAAATCTGCCACCCTCCGAGTCACTGACCTGGATGATTCGATCACAAAGGAGAAGATGATCGCCGCTGTAACCAAGGTCAAGGACTGCCCTGCGGAATGTATTAAAGTGGGAGATTTTCAGGCTGATTCCAGGGGTATGCGCACGGTTGTGGTTCACTGCCCAGTCGAGGTGGCGAAAACGATTGCAGATGCTGGCAAACTCCTGGTCGGTTGGAGCTCTGCCAGAGTACAAGTGCTGAAGGAGCGTCCCCTACGCTGTTATAGGTGTTTGGGCATAGGGCATACGAGGCCAACGTGTCCTGCAACTAGAGTCAGGGATGGCTTGTGCTTCCGATGTGGACAAGAAGGTCACAAATCAGCCGGTTGCAGCCGCCCTATACGCTGTGCGGTCTGTTCCGATGCGGGCCTGTCTTCGGAGCATATTATGGCAGGAAGAAATTGTAATCCTACCCCCACGAAGGCAAGTGTCGGACGACGAGAACAGGAGGAATCTGGTAACATGTCTTCATGAATCAGTCACAAAATACCAAATTCCTCCAGTCGAACCTTAACCACTGCGCCGGGGCCCAAGACCTCATGCTGCAGTGCATGGCGGAATGGAACACAGACTTGGCGGTGGCTTGTGAACCGTACTACATCCCTGCACAATCTCACTGGATAGGAGACTTGGACGGCTCGGTGGCGGTTTTGTCGGGTAGAAGTGCTGACCCCACTTTCACACCTCTAGAAAGAGGATCGGGATTTGCTGTAGCGAGGCGGGGGGAGTTAGTTATCATGGGTTTATACTTCTCGCCTAACCGCAGCCTGGCGGAGTTCGAAACCTTCCTGGACTCTGTTAGGGCAGCTATGTCCAGGGCAGCTATGTACACGAGAACAGGGAGCGTCATCGTCTTAGGCGACTTCAACGCCAAGGCCCGGGAGTGGGGAAACAACACCACAGATGCGAAGGGAAGGGCGGTACAGGAATGGGCATTACTTTCTGGCCTGTCCCTCCTTAACAGAGGAACGGTGCATACGTGTGTGCGTCAGCAAGGGGGATCCGTAGTAGATCTCTCGTTTGCGAGCCCTTCAGTTGCCAGCAGGATCATCGAGTGGAGGGTAGAGGAAGGAGTGGAGACTCTATCTGACCACAACTATATTCGATTTGAGATCTCCACTCCATCGGGGCTGGGAGGGGCTCCCGGGGGACTAAGCCGGTTTCCGCGCTGGTGTTTGGCCCGGCTGGACAAAGACCTTGCGAAGGAGGCCGCTGTTGTCCAGCGTTGGGCTTCTGCTGGTCACGTTGGAAACGACAGCGTGGATGACCATGCGGCCCGCATTTGTGATGCCCTCACAAAGATTTGTGACGCGTCTATGCCGCGTGCACGGAAAAGACATCCACGCCGTCAAGTGTACTGGTGGTCGACCGACATTGCCGAACTCCGAGCCGTCTGCAATCGGGCTCGCCGGGAGTATGTCCGATCACGCAGACGGACTGGATTGGATCCCGAGCGAGAATTACGCCTGCAGGGGGATTACCGCCTGGCGAAGAAAGCCCTCCAGACGGCAATTTGTCGAGCGAAAGAGCAAGCACGGGAGGAGCTTTTGCAGGGGCTAAACCGGGACCCCTGGGGGCGGCCTTATCGCATGGTGAGGAACAAACTGCGCACTCAGGGTGCCCCTATTACGGAGTCCTTGCAACCGGATTTCTTGCTTCGGCTTGTGGGACAACTGTTCCCAGATCCCGATGGACACACACCACCGATGATGGCTTCCGTAACTAGGGACCAGGAAGACTCCAATATCCCCCCTATCACGCAGGAGGAAATGGACCGCGCCCTAGAACGTTTGCGGGATAGAAAGACGGCGCCTGGACTTGACGGTGTTCCGGGAAAGGTCATATACACCGCTCGAAAGTACCTTGACGGAATGTTTCGGGAACTGTTCAACAAGTGCCTGCTCGTTGGACAGTTCCCGAAGATCTGGAAGGACGGAAAATTGTGCCTCCTACGCAAGAATAGTCGCCCGCCGGACTCCCTAAATGCTTATAGGCCAATAATTCTTCTGAGTGAGGTGGGTAAAGTCTTCGAAAAGATCCTTGCTGCCCGGCTTACTGAACGCCTTGAGATGGTGGGCCCTGGCCTTTCCGATGTTCAGTTTGGTTTCAGGGCGGGGCGCTCAACCCTGGATGCCTTGAGCGCATTAAAAAGGCTGACCACGGAAGCCGTAAATGAAGGGGATGTTGTCTTGGCGGTCTCGCTAGATGTCGAGAATGCCTTCAACAGTGTACCGTTCGAGACCCTGCTTGAAGCGCTTCGGTATCACGAGGTGCCTCTGTATCTCAGGAGGCTGTTGGAGGCATATCTCCAAGGACGTGAAGTCCTATGGGAGCGAGATGGTGGACAGGTATTCCGACGTCGTGTCTGTAGAGGGGTGCCGCAGGGGTCAGTCCTAGGTCCGGTCCTCTGGAATGTTGGATTTGACTGGCTGCTGCGGTGCCCCATGCTCGCGGGAACTAGCATATTATGTTATGCGGACGACACGCTAATTACAGCCCGAGAGAAGACGTTCGAGGCAGCGGCACGTCTGGCCACCGTCGCCACGTCACTGGCGATCGAGAGAATCGAGAGACTAGGCCTGAGAGTCTCGGTGCCTAAAACTGAGGCTCTTCTCTTCCACGGCCCACGCAGGGGACCACCTCGAGGTGCTCAGATCGCCGTCCAGGGTACATCTGTGGAGATAAAAGGTCACATGAAGTACCTGGGCCTTACCTTGGATGGCCGGTGGAATTTTGGGGCACATTTTCAGCAACTGGCACCAAGATTAGTGAACGCCGCTGCTGCCCTCGGCAGGCTGCTGCCAAACATAGGCGGGCCGGAGTCAGCATGCCGGCGACTCTACGCTGGAGTAGTACGAAGCATGGCGTTGTACGGGGCGCCTATATGGGTTGACGGCTTAACGCCCCAGAACAAGACCCTTCTACGGAGACCGCAACGGATTATCGCGGTGCGGTCGATCCGAGGATATAGCACAGTCTCCTGGACAGCAGCTACCCTCCTGGCAGGTGATCCTCCGTGGGAACTTCAGGCCGAAGTACTTGCCGAAGTATACCGGTACAGGACAGACACTCGGAATCGAGGTGGCCGACCGGATGCAGAAGAGTCTGAGCGTATCAGAGCCCTAGCCCAAGCGGCCGTCATTCAGAGGTGGGATGAGGACCTTCAGACTCCTGCTGCTGGTGCCTGGACTGTGGATGCGGTTCGTCCACATCTGGAAAGATGGGTCAAGCGAAGACACGGGAAGCTGACGTATCGACTGACGCAGATGCTTACCGGACATGGGTGCTTCGGTAAGTATCTGCATCAGATTGCTAGACGAGAGCAAACACCGGCCTGTCACGAGTGTGACGCGCAAGAGGATTCTGCGCATCACACTCTAGTAGAGTGTACGGCTTGGGGAGCTCAGCGTCACCAATTGACGCAGATCGTGGGGACGGACCTCTCCCTGCCGACCGTGGTCAACGCCATGATCGGCAGCAAGAGGTGCTGGAATGGAGCGGTGACCTTCTGCGAACAGGTCATGTCCTTAAAAGAGGCTGCGGAGCGCGAAAGGGAGCAGGACGTTAATGCCCATCCGCTCCGCAGGAGACGTCCAGAGCGACGAAGGCGCCGCTTCGCGCACCTTCTTCCTCCTGCGCCGTAAGAAAGGCGGGGTGAGAATTGAGACGGTAGACGCCGGAACGCCACAGTAGAATGCTTCACGCGACCCTGTGGCTTCCGCGAAAGGCGTGGCCGGATCCGTTGGGTTTTAGTGGGTATTCCGGTCATTTCTCAACCGGCGAGTCCCACATACCCTCCCGGAAGTGAGCCAGACTCCTCTGGCATACTTCCGGGAGGGATGCGTAAATGCATTTCCCAACGTAAAAAAAAAAAAAAAAAAGGTTAGGTTAGGTTAGGTTAGGTTAGGTTAGGTTGGGGGCGATACCGGTTCCTCCTCGTTGGTGCCCCTGGGCGCCTGGGTGCGCCGCCCCGCCCTTTACACGGGGCGAGGCACCCAGGATGGCTGATCACCGGTCTTTCCTATCTTTCTTCTCTTTTTGTAGCATACTCTTCTTTTGTATTATTTTTATTTTTGTTTCGCTATCTTTCACCACCTTTTCTTCACTATCTTTCACTTTTTGTTACATTCTTCTTTACACTATTGTATGTTTGCGTGTGTATTTCTGTGAGTGTTTGTGCGACGGATGGGCCCGTGGGCCCCGAACCCTAAGCTGGTAGCGTCCGGCGATGGGGTGCATTGCGAGTGGGTGACTACGCAACGAGGACGCGGGGCAGAATCACCCCTAAATGATCAATAAAATTATGAAAGGTTGCAACGACAAAAATATTCCCCGGGCGGGTCCCAACTCAGTTGGGGAATCCCGCACCCCCTCAGAGGAGGGGGTCTGGCCCACGTATACGGGGGGCGCCACCGCTGCAAGGAAGGAGAGTAGGAAAAATAACGACTTTGGCAATGTTTCACTGGACGAGGAAAGGCAATCCGATTTGGCTGCTATGACGACGGCGAGTGAGGGTTCACGGGCGGGTACACCTGTCTCCACCCGCTCGAAGTTTTACCGTAGATTAGGAAGTGGGAGCGGAGACAGCGGTGATGAGTCCACCGTCTCCCGAAACTTTGACATTGAGAAGGAGAAGACCAGGGCCACTTACCGGCGCAAAAGGCGTGGAAGTGAGCTAGAGGACAGTCCTGAAAAGGACAGAGGAGCGGCTCAGAAGCCCTCCTCGAAGCGTGGTAGAGGGAGACCTCCCACGACTGGGAAATACGTCGGCTTAGCCAGGGCCAAAAAGGAGTATAATGACGAACTCTTGAGGTCTATCCAGATTGAGGCCGAACGAGAAATACTAGAGGCCGGGAAAAGAGTCCCAGTAGTGCGGATTCCCCGAATGTCGGGGAACTCCAGCGGCTCCGATGTGGCCGTGTTGGAGGAAAGGGAAATCACGGCGGCCTCTGTGGGCGCCGCGATTGCGGAAAGCCTTGGGGCCATTGATAGCGTGGCCCAGAAGTCCAAGAACCTGAAAGGGACTTCTGTTGCGACGCTCAAAAAAGCGACCAAGGCTCTAAGTGATGCTTTCTCGGTCATATTGGACAGAACGGCGTCGGACGAGAAGAAAGCCTTGGAGGCGGCAAACGCGCGCCTCTCCAAGGAACTCGCAGAAATGAAGGTGGAACTGGAGGCCGTCAAGCGCAAGTTGGCTGACGCCCAGCCACGGCCCGCTCCCATTTCCAAGGAGCTGGATGTGGAAGAGCTGTTACAGCGAGCGGTGCGCGAGGCGGTCTCGGTGACCAGTGCCCGGCTAGACGCGCGAATAGAGGGTCTCGAGGCCCGTCTCCTTCCGGAGCCACGCCTGAGGCCTCCTCTAGCCGCGGACAGAATACGCGACGAAGCCCGAGATGCAACACCATCGACGTCGAAGGCAAAAGAGAGGACTCCTGAGCCGGAGCCCGCGGTGTCGACTCTGTCGCCTCCGCTCAATCCCGGGCCGGTTCTAAAACAAAAGAAAAAGAGAGTCAAAAAGTCGGCCGCAGCCGCAGAGGCGGCAGCCGCTAGGCGCGACGCTGCCCCATCTGCAGCTGCGAAGGGACCAAATTCGGCCGAACAATGGTCGGAAGTGGTCAAAGGAGGAGGAAAGAAGCAAGGTAGGGCAGAAGGAAAGAAGGAGGAGCCCAAGAATGAGCGGGAAAAGAAAAAGAGAAAGAGGAAAAAGAGAGGTGGTCTTCGCGCTCCAAAAACAGCTGCGGTAGTTGTGACGCTACTGCCGGACGCGGAGAAGAGGGGTGTGACGTATAAGTCTATCATGGACAAAGCCAAGCGGCACGTCGACATCGCCACCCTCGAGATACCGGCGGTGAAGTTTAAACAGGCCGTGACCGGGGCCCGCATGTACGAGGTCTCGGGAACGGCCTGCAAGGAGAAGGCCGACGCCCTCGCGGGCAAACTAAAGGAAGTACTCGGTGAGGAGGACGTCCGCGTGTCTAGGCCACAGAAGTGCGCCGAGTTACGCTTAACCGGCATGGACGACTCCGCCACTGCGACAGAGATCGCCGCGGCCGTCGCAAGATGTGGTTGCTGCCCGTCCGCAGAGGTCAGAGTAGGAGAAATCCGGGTCGATCGGAGTGGACGCGGCTCGGCCTGGGTGAAGTGCCCGGTCGAGGCCGCAAAGTGCTTGACAGCGCCGGGTGCCAAGCTCTACGTTGGATGGACCGTGGTGCGTGTGACACTCCTGTCGACACGCACCATGCGGTGCTATAGATGTCACGAGGCGGGACATACTAGAGCGAAGTGCCCCTCGGAAGTCGATCGCGGAGACCTCTGTTTCCGGTGTGGCCAACCCGGCCATACGGTCAAGGTTTGCGGCAACCCACCTCACTGCGCGGTTTGTGCGGCGAACGGTGGAAAGGCGGACCACGTCGTAGGGAGCAAACCCTGCAAGACACCGCCGAAGAAGGGAAAGGGCTCCAATAAGAGCCAAACGCCCAAGGCTGCCACACCATCTACGGCGGCCTCTGGTGTGGGAGCGACCCCCATGGACGCCCAATAACGGCTCCCCAAAGGTTCTTGCAGGGTAACTTGAACCACAGCGCTCAAGCGCAAGATCTGTGGGTTCAAGAAATGCTGAAGAGGTCCGTCGATATCGGAATAATCGCTGAGCCATACCGGATCCTCCCAAGGGGCGACTGGCTGGGCGACGCGGACTCGACGGTGGCGGTGGTATTTGGTCCGAAAACTGTCCCTCCATCTTCCAGGAGGACGGCGAGGGGCCATGGCTTCGTCGCTGCGGATCTGGGGACTCTCACTGTCGTGGGGGTCTACTTTTCCCCTAATCGACCCATCGCCGACTTTGAGGCTTTCCTCCTCCGACTAACACCCGTCGTGAATGGAGCAGCCAATCCCGTTGTTGTCGCCGGAGACTTTAACGCCAAATCCACGCGTTGGGGTTCTCCGGCGACGGACGCGAGAGGCAGAGTCATGTCAGACTGGCTCACAGCCACGGGCCTGGTCGTGGCAAACAGAGGTGCCGCTAGCACGTGCGTCCGGCGGCAAGGTGAGTCAATTGTGGACCTGACTTTAGTCAGCCCATCAATTGCTCGCCGAATGAGCGGCTGGAGGGTCCTCGAAGAGGTCGAGACCCTCTCGGACCACCTTTATATAGGTTTCGACCTATCCCCTTCGTCGGATACTGGTCGCCGAACTCCATCCGGTGGCGGCCCAAGGTGGTCCCTGAGAGGTCTGGATCGAGACCTTCTCGAGGAGGCGGCAATCGTCGCGTCGTGGGCGCCTCTTCCGTCGGACGACGTCGAGGAGTGCGCGGAGTGGCTCAACGAGGCGGCTCGCAATATCTGCGACGCCTCTATGCCCCGCGTTAAACCCGTCGTGCCCAGACGCCAGACTTATTGGTGGCGTCCAGAGCTCAGGCGACTCCGCGAGGATTGTGTGGCGGCCCGACGCCGATACCAGAGATACCGCAGGCGGCGGTACAGGGAAGAGGCTGAAGAGGAGGCCATTTACGACGGCTACCGTCAGGCGCGGCACGCTATGCGCGAAGCCATTAAAGCGGCAAAGAAGGAGGCCTGGGAAGAGTTCCTCAACACCCTGGAACAGGACCCGTGGGGCAAGCCGTACAAATGGGTGAGGCAAAAGCTTCGCCCAGCTGCCCCACCGCTGACCCAGCATATGGAGCCGGACCTCCGTCGCTCCGTACTCTCGACCCTATTTCCATCTGGGGCCGAGTGGTCGCCGCCATCAATGCGACCACCTAGTGCGGAGTCAGACGACGAGGAGGACATACCGCCCGTGACGGCTGGAGAGCTGGCGGCCGCGGTTCATAAAATGAGCCTTAAAAACAAGGCTCCCGGATTGGATGGGGTCCCCGGTCGCGTCTGGGTGCTGGCAATGCGGCACATGGAGGAGTATGTACGGGAGCTCTTCACCAAGTGCCTGGTGCAGGGGCGTATCCCTCGCCGTTGGAAGTCCGGGAAGCTCGTCTTGCTCCGCAAGCACGGACGACCGGAGGACCAGCCGTCGGCCTACCGCCCGATCGTCTTGGTCGACGAGATCTGCAAAACCATAGAGAGGGTCATCGTCAGGCGCCTCACCCAACATCTTGAAGGCGCCGGCCCGAACTTGAGCGATGCTCAGTTTGGGTTCAGATCTCGTCGATCGACGATAGATGCGGTGGCACGGATACGGCGAATCTCGGAGGAGGAGATCTCCCGGGGTGGGGTGGTGCTGGTAGTCTCGTTGGACATAACCAACGCATTTAACACCCTGCCCTGGGAAACAATTAAGGAGGGACTTCGGTACCACCGAGTGCCCAGATATCTTCGCCGAACAATCGGCAACTATCTGTCGGAGCGCTCGGTGCAGTACCCAACCGAAGAGGGCTGGGAGGAGCTGCAAGTAGTCTGCGGCGTCCCACAGGGTTCGGCTCTCGGTCCGGAACTGTGGGACATAGGATATGACCACGTGCTGCGCGGCGCCACTCTTCCAGGCGTGGAGCTCGTCGCGTATGCAGACGACACCGCGGTCGTATGCCGCGCCAAAACGCACCGCGAGGCGACAATCCTGGCGACGGCGGCAGTCGCACAAGTTGTGCGAAGAATCCAGTCGTTGGGACTGATGGTGGCGCTGAATAAATCAGAGGCCCTGTTGTTCCACGGGCCTAGAAACGCGCCTCCGCCGGACCTGGCGGTGGTAGTGAGCGGGACGAGGATCCAGGTTGCGTCCACGATGACCTACCTCGGCCTGGTTCTCGACAGCCGGTGGTCATTTAAGGAACACTTCCGCCGGCTGTCAGAGAAGGTGAAGAAGTCCGCGGGAGCCTTGGCCTCGCTGCTCCCGAATCTCGGGGGCCCGAGCTTGACTTGTCGGCGTCTCTACATGGGTGTAGTTCGATCTATGGTCATGTACGGGGCGCCGATCTGGGCGGATGGCCTGCTGCCGGAGAACAGGCTGGCCCTGGGACGGCTGCAGCGGGTGATGGCGACGCGAGCAGTCCGAGGATATCGTACTATCTCTCGTGACGCATCGTGCCTCCTTGCTGGCAGCGTCCCTTGGGATTTGGACGCTCAAACCCTCGCCGATGTGTACTGGCGTGGCGCAGCGGTCCGCGCGGAGGGAAGCAACCCCCTACCAGACGCCGTACGTCGGTGGAGGGACCGTGCTAAAGAGGTGGCAGTCGAGCTCTGGAAGGAGCGACTCCTGGAGCCACAGGCGAGCGTGGACTTGGTGCAGGCTATCCGCCCAGTACTGAAAGAGTGGTTAGCAAGAAAGTACGGCGCGCTCTCGTTCCGACTCACGCAGGTGTTGACCGGACACGGCTGTTTCGGCCGTTACCTGTGTGAGATCGCGAACCGAGAGGAGAGTACGCGCTGTCACCACTGCGACGATGACCGGGACACAGCGGAGCATACCGTCACTGCCTGTCCTGCCTGGACAGGACAACGGGCGGCCCTCACGGCCGCCATTGGACATGACCTCTCGCTGCCAGCGTTGGTTCGCGCCATGCTGGCAGGCGAACCCGGATGGACAGCGGTGCAGACCTTCTGCGAGGAGGTTGTCGCCGCGAAGGAGGAGGCCGAGCGCGTGCGGGAGTTGGAGGCGCTCGACCCCCGCCGAAGAAGACGGCTGAGGCGTCGACGAGTCGTCCATGATGACAACTTGCCGCCTTAGCCGGGGGGCTCGGGGCGGCGGCATGGGGATGCCGTCGCCCAACGAATCGAGTCCCCGAGTGGGTCGCGATGCGCTGCGTATTCTTCGCGCATCGCGACACCCTGGAGAGATGGGCCCACGCAAGCCCCGAGGGGGCCTCTGTTCGGCCCTTAGGAGCCCAAAAGCTCCAAAGAAGATGGGCCTGCCGTGAGACGCAGGCGAAGCCATGCAGGACAGCGGATGAAGGCTCACGCGTACTCGCAACCCTGCATGGAGCACAGAAGAATACCGTCGGGTTTTAGTGGGTGCAAGCCCCACATACCCGTGGGGGAGTCCCCAATTCCCCCGGGATGCGTCAGGCATTTCCCGACGAAAAAAAAAAAAAAAAAAAAAAAAAAAAAAAAAAAAAAAAAAAAAAAAGTTAGGTTAGGTTAGGTTAGGTTAGGTTAGGTTAGGTTAGGTTAGGTTAGGTTAGGTTAGGTTAGGTTAGGTTCCCGTGTGGGGTTGCTGGTCCTCCATCGGGCGCGTCCCCCGACTGGCGGATAGGGGAACGCCTCCCAGATATGGGAGGTACCGGGGAAACCCGGCGCGGACCAAAACCAGCAGGGGGGTTGCCGCTTGGAGGCTCCTGGTGCTTCTCTGCCTATCAGAGTGGACTGTGCGAGACTCCGGGTGGCAACAATGGGGGGGAGGCTTTCGGGCCGTGAGGAAGAAAACCTCGTTAAAAAATTACCAGAGGGGGTGGCAACGCCCCGCGCGGCGGGTCCGCCGGTCTTCATGGCCGGTGGGCACTGGCTTCGGCCACCGTCGGGCAACCCGTAATCCGCACTGAGCGGAACCGGGGGCCCCGCGCACTGAGCGAGGGGCCGCGAGGAAGAAAACCTCTATAAAAAATTACCCTAATCCCAAGTTCCGCCGCCCGGCGATGGGATGAATGGCTGGTAGGGAACCAGTCACTAGGGCGGCACACCGGGGGGGTTATGGGGATTAAAAAAAACAACATGCAAAGTACGCCGATAAAGAAAACTACCCGGGTGGGTCCCGTTCGCGGGGAATCCCATGGTGTGTTGGACAGCCAGCACATCGGCCCCATCGTATACGGGGGGGCCAATCGACGTGACGAGGAGAAGGAGGTAGGTTTAGGTTTAAGTTTGGGGGGGAAGTTCTGGCAGGACGCAGGAGAGGGGGGAAGCCGGACAAGGAACGAGGATGAGGAGGCAGAGTCCGACTGCAGCCTCTTGACAATCGAGAGCCGGCCCAGATCGGGTTCCGGCTCCTCGGTAGTCATGTTGGGCGTAAAACGTCCTCGCCTTACTGAGAGCGAGGATCAGTCGACGGACGAGGAGAGGCCGGGAACTCCGGTTCCCGTGCGAGGAAGAGGGCGCCCGCCTACCCACGGGCGGTATATGGGCCTGGGTAGGGCCAGGGAAGCCCTCCGAGAGCAGAAGCGAGCCGAGGAGAGAGCCTTGGAGAAACAGAAGGCCGAGGAAGAGCTCGCTAGGGAGACCGCCGTCGCCCGCTTCCGGCGGGAGACCCGTGAAAAGGAAAAGGCAGGTTCTTCCCGGGATGGTTCTACGAGGCCGGACGAAAAGACGGCTGCCCGGCTGCAAGAACAAGTGTTGGAGGACTTGGATCTCATCACCAAGGTGGCAACCAAGTCCTCCAACTTGAAGGGGACGTTTGTGCGTGACCTCAAAGACGCCGCAGCATCAATAAAGGAAGCGGTTGCAGTGCTGGGGTCACGCACAATTTCAGACGAGACGCGGAAGCTGCAGGCGGACAACGCCCGCCTGCAGGATGAAATGGGCAGCCTCCGGAGGGAGCTGGCCCAGCTAAGAGAGGAGATAGAGCGGGTGCGGAAAAAGGGTTCCGCTCCCGCTCCCATGGATGTGACCGAGGAGGCCGCCCCTGCACCGCGGCCTCCTCAACGCCCTGGGGTCGCCCCAGCCTCGCCGTCGGTGGAGGAGATCTGCCGCACGGTAATGGTCCAGGTCGGGACGATGTTGAGTGCCCGCCTGGCCTCTCTAGAGGACAGACTCCTCCCCGAGAGGAATCTGCGGCCGCCCCTGGCGTCCGATAAAAGGCGCGACGGGCGCTCATACGCGGCCGCTGCCTCGGTGCCGGCTCCGGGTGCCCGGAAGGCGGCTGCAGCGAGGGCGCCCCCAGCGCCAGCACCAGCCAAGCCTGGACCTAGCGGGCAGGTGACCTCAGCACCGCCCCAGCGCCCGCCGGGTTCCGCGCCGCCGCCAGTGCGAACGGCAGAAGAGGGTCCCTCTTCTTCTACACCCTCTGAGGTGAGGAAAAAGAAGAGGAAGAAGAAGAAAAAGAAGAAGAAGAAAAAGACGGCAGAGAGCCAAGAGACTGGCCCGCCACAGGGGCAACAGCAGCGGCAATCACAGCCGTCGGGGTGGACGAAAGTGGGCCCCAAATCGCGGCCGGACGCGAAGAGTCGCGCCCGTAAGCTCCGCACACCTCGGTCGTCAGCGGTGATCCTGACGCTGACACCGAGGGCGGAGGAAGAGGGCGTGACCTATGCTAAAGTGATTGCTGCTGCAAAGGCAAAAATCGATGCAGCGGAGCTCGGCACACAGGGAGTCCGACTTCGGAAGGCGGCCACTGGGGGCCGCTTGTTCGAGTTCCCTGGCACTTCCAGTGCTGAAAAGGCGGACTCTCTTGCCACAAAGCTCAGGGAGGTGCTGAGTAGCGAAGTCGTCCGGGTCACCAGACCGATAAAGTCTGTGGATCTGCGGGTCTCCGGCCTGGACGACTCCGTGGTTGGCGCTGATGTGCTCGCTGCGGTTGCTGCGGCGGGAGGGTGTCCCGCCGAGCAAGTGCGCGTCGGCGAGGTGAGGAGCGGCTACGACGGGTTGGGCTCAGTGCTCGTGAATTGCCCCGTCGCAGCCGCTAAAAAGGTGGTCGCAGGAGGAAGGCTCCGCGTGGGCTGGGTGTCCGCCCAAGTAAAGCTGCTGGACGCCCGGCCCCTGATGTGCTACCGGTGCCTAGCACCGGGGCACATGTCCGCGCAATGCAAGGAGGGGGTTGATCGCAGCGGGTTGTGCTACCGCTGCGGTCAACCGGGTCACAAAGCCCGCGGGTGCTCTGCTGCGCTACGCTGTGTGGTCTGTGCAGCGGCTGGCAGGTCAGCGGAGCATCGTGTGGGCAGCAAGGCCTGCGTCTCCCCATCCAAGGGGAAGAAGAACAAAGGGAAGTCTGGCCAGGCCCGGGCAGCCGAACAGCCTTCCACCACACCTCAGCAAGCGGAAGCGCAGCCTGAGCCAGAGGAGGTTCAAATGGCCGAAGATTAGGTATGGACCTGAACCTCCTCCAGGCGAATATCAATCACTCCGCCAGAGCTCAGGACCTCCTGTTCCAGAGCATGGCGGAGTGGTCGATCCATGTCGCCGTGGTAGCCGAGCCCTACCGCGTCCCGACTGGGGATGATTGGGTGGGCGATAGAGACGGAGTGGTGGCCATGGCGTCCCGGTCCATAGCGGGTTCCCCGGCCTTTGTAGATGTGGTCCGAGGTCGGGGATACGTCTCGGCTCTTGTCGGCGACATCACGGTGGTTGGGGTGTACTTCTCGCCGAATCGGACTCTCGCCGACTTTGAACAGCTCCTTGCTGAGGTCGGCGTCCTGATCGGCAGAAGTCGCTCCGGCCGCGTGCTTGTCGCGGGGGACCTCAACGCGAAATCTGTGGCGTGGGGGTGCCCCGCGACGGACCCGCGTGGACGAGAGTTGGAGGAATGGGCGACAGCGACTGGACTCACGGTCCTGAACCGAGGGTCGGTCAACACATGCGTGCGGCAACAGGGCGGCTCCATTGTGGACGTCACCTTCGCTGATGCCGCCCTGGCGCGCCGTGTTCGGGGCTGGGAGGTGCTGGAGAATGTGGAGACGCTGTCGGACCACCGATATGTGAGGTTCGGCGTCTCCGCGTCTCCGGCTATCCCGAGCGGCCAAAACCGACCCTCGCGAGAGGACGGCCCTCGATGGTCGCTGTCGCGTATGGACCGGGATTTCCTGGTTGAGGTTGCCCTCGTGGAGGCGTGGTTCTCTGCGCCGCGAGAGGGCAACCTGGGTGAGGTTGAGGAGGAGGTGGCGCGTCTCGGCGCGGCGATGTCGCGGGTCTGCGACGGGGCCATGCCCAGAGTTCGCTCTGTCCCCTTGAGGCGAGGGGTGTATTGGTGGTCCGAAGAGCTCACGCTGCTGCGCGGATCCTGCGTGGCGGCGAGACGCCAATACACCCGGTGCCGCCGGCGGAGAATACGGGACCAGGCCGAGGAGGAGAGGCTTTACTCCCTTTACAGGGACGCAGTCAGGTCGCTGCGCGTGGCCATCGGCGTGGCCAGAGATCGGGCGGACGACGAGATGCTGGCGACTCTGGATGGGGACCCATTTGGAAGGCCCTACAAGGCTGTCCGGAAGAAGCTCCGGCCTTGGGCCCCTCCTATTACACGGAGTCTTCAGCCTCTCGTCGTAGAGTCGGTGGTCGCGGTCCTGTTCCCTAACAGAGCCGAACGCGAGGTGCCTCGCATGGCTCCCATCGCTGTGGAGGGAGACCCGAGTCCGGGCGTGCCCCCGATCACAGGGGGAGAGTTGAGGGCGGCGGTGCTGCGCATGCGCGCCAAGAACACCGCCCCAGGCCCCGACGGCATCCCTGGCCGCGCTTGGGCCTTAGCCTTGGGGCCACTTGAACCGTGGATTCGAGCTGTGTTTGATGCCTGTCTTGGGCAGGGCCAGTTTCCGGGAGAATGGAAGAAGGGGAGACTGGTCCTGCTCCGGAAGGACGGTCGCCCGGCACACGAGCCGTCGGCGTACCGGCCGATTGTGTTGCTGGACGAGGCGAGCAAGCTCTTCGAGCGGGTCATCGCTGCTCGCCTCGTCCACCACTTGGAGACGGTAGGGCCGGACCTTAGTGCCAACCAGTTCGGCTTCCGCAGGGGCAGGTCCACCGTAGACGCGATAGCGCAGGTGAGGGCCCTAGCGGATAGCGCGGTGTCCCAGGGCGAGGTGTTAGTGGCGGTGTCTCTTGACATCGCCAACGCCTTTAACACCTTGCCCTGGAACTGCATCAGGGAGGCGCTGAGGTACCACGCGTTCCCTCTTTACCTCCAGAGGATCGTGGCGGCCTACCTCTCCGAGCGATCGGTCGGGTACCCTACCAGCGGAGGTTGGTCGGAGAAGACCATGTCGTGCGGTGTTCCACAGGGATCGGTTCTTGGACCACTCCTGTGGAACATCGGGTACGACTGGGTTTTGCGCGGAGCCGTCTTGTCCTGCGTGAATGTAGTATGCTACGCAGACGACACACTTGTGACGGCTCGCGGCAGAACATTCCGCGAGGCTCGGATTAGAGCCACGGCTGGTGTGGCCCATGTCGTGGGCAGGATTCGGCATCTTGGTCTGGAGGTGGCCTTACACAAATCCGAGGCCCTGTGTTTCCATGGGCCTCGGAGAGCGCCTCCAGCTCGTTCCGAATTGGTGGTGGGAGGAACGTCCATCGGCGTCCAGCGTACGATGAAGTACCTGGGACTCGTCCTCGACAGCCGATGGACGTTCGAGGAGCACTTTCGGCGTCTTGTCCCAAAGCTCGTGGGAGCCGCTGGAGCCCTGAGTCGGCTCCTGCCGAACTTGGGTGGACCGAGCTCACGGTGTCGCCGCCTGTACACGGGCGTGGTGCGATCCATGGCGCTCTACGGAGCGCCGATTTGGTCGGACACTCTGACCCCCCAAACCCGGGCCCTGCTGCGGAGGCCGCAGAGGGTCATGGCGGTCAGAGTGATACGGGGGTATCGCACCATCTCGTGCGAGGCGGCCTGCGTGTTGGCGGGCACACCGCCCTGGGATTTAGACGCCGAAGTGCTCTCTGGAGCGTACTGGCGGAGGGTGGATGCCCGAATTCGGGGGGAACACCCTGCGCCGGTGCAGGATCGTGCGTGGCGGCAGGCGGCGGAGGCCGATCTCGTCGCTCATTGGCGGGAGCGGCTTCTGGCGCCATCGGCCGGCATCCGCACGATAGAGGCGATCCGACCCGTCCTTGAGCTCTGGACGGGCCGGAAGCACGGGGTCCTCTCTTACCACCTTGTGCAGGTCCTCTCGGGGCACGGTTGCTTCGGGAGGTACCTGTGCAGGGTCGCGAGAAGAGAGCCCACTGAGGAGTGCCACGAGTGCGGCCACGCTGAGGACACAGCGCAGCACACGCTGGAGTCATGCGTGCAGTGGGTGACACAGCGCGCCGCACTCGTGGCTGTAGTGGGGCCTGACCTCTCGCTGCCCACCGTCGTTCACGCCATGGTGAGCAGCGAGACGTCCTGGAACGCCGTCGCCTCCTTTTGCGAGGAGGTGATGACGCAAAAGGAGGCAGCGGAACGGGCGCGGGAGGACGACGCAGCCGCGGACCCTCTCCGCCGCCGCAGAGCAGGACGCAGGCGGCGTGCTCACGACCGCCGTCTGCCGCCCTAGCGAGGAGCTCCGGGCGATGGGTTGGAGGTCTCCATCGCCCGTCGAGGTACGTCCTCGGGTCAGGAGGCGCACCAACATGTTCCTGGTGCGCCTCAGACGGAGTAAGGGGACCTAGATGAGTCCCCGCCGTGGAGGGTCTGCTCTGGCGGACGCCGCTGGCTGGGTCGCGGACGATTGCGCGAGTGTTCCCGTGACCCAGCCACCAGGCGACGCGTTGGAACATCGGTGGGTTTTAGTGGGTATTATAAATCGGGGCCGTCATGCCCCGTCGAGTCCCACACTACCTTCCGGAAGCATTGCAGTCCGCTGCAAGGCTTCCGGAAGGTGTGCGTAAATGCATTTCCCATCGAAAAAAAAAAAAAAAAAAAAAAAAAAAAAAAAAGGTTAGGTTAGGTTAGGTTTTTTTTTTTTTTTTTTTTTTTTTAAGACCCCGACGTAGTCGAAGTCAGCCGTTTTCCCCCGACATGGTAGTCGGAGACCTTGTGTATCGTGCTACTTTTAAATTTTCTAAAATTCTTTTATATTATTTTGTTTTCCTAATGTTAAGTTATTTTTTTTTTTTTTTTGTAAAAATTTTTGTCTATTATTTATTATTATTAAGTTATGTGTTGTGTGTGTTATGTTGTGATATTGGTGTATGTATAGTGTTACTAGTATGTATGTTACCTATATTTTTTCTTATATTATTATAATATAACGTAAATATAAGTCTTTATTTACATACTAAGGTGTTTTTTGTTATATGGTTGTGTTTCTGACGGTTTTAATATATGTGGTATGATTAATTTTGAGGTGAGTACGGTATTTATGTAAATAAAATTAGTTTTAATAAATTTAACAAAAAATTTTCGGTTGAAATTGGTTAAAATATATTATTTATTTTTGAATAAATAAATTTTGAATGAATTTACTAATAATTTATGTGTGTATAGGTGTACGTGTTGTATAATATATGTTTGAATGATATGATTATAATATAAGTGTCTGAAGTGGCGATTTTATGATAGTACCAATGCCTAATAGTACATTATTAGATATTGGTTGTCTAGTGTGTGATTGGGAGTTTAATTTTTGTTTTAATTTTACATGTACTAAGAATTTTTAAATTTTACAATTAAATTAGCTACTTTTTAGTGTTTAATCCCTGCATATCTACATAAAATACATCGTCCTGTTTCATACCAACGGGTTTCGTGTATTGTAATGTGGTAGGATATGACAGGTTTAGCAGTAAATATTTTTAAGCTGTTTGTGCAGTCCACGTATTTTCCGGTCTCCGGCTTTGAACGTCCTCCCTCCCCTTTGAAGTCCTGGGCGCCCTCAAGAGTAAGCAACCTTCGTCCTTGCCAGAGCGTCCCACTTTTTCCTTATTGGACAACATTCGTCGAAACTATTATGGTTTGTCTGATTTAGTTTGGCGCTCTGGCAATTACGGCAAACCGGCTGGTCACCGGCCAGCCACGCTGGACATTCACTGCGCAGGTGGTGGCCCGGGCAATGGCTACAGGCGTCCGTGGTTTCCTTACAAAGTTTCCGGCCATGTCCGTACCCCAGACACCTGGAGCACATCACTAAAGGTGATTGATCCTTGACCACCACCCGCTGCAGATCTACATGCGCCTTCCCCGCGCTTGTAAGACTCTGCCATACCGGCGGCGACACCTGTAGGACTACATGGCTCTCCAGCGGGTTCCTAGCCTTTCTGCGGTACCTCACGCTAGCCCTGTAGTCGCCTTCAGGTATCGCCCCCAGTAAGTTAGTGTTCTGGTTCTTGAGGGCGCCCAGGATATCGTCGTCGCTATTTATTTGAAGGACATTGTGCAGTATTATAAGGGGGTCCCTATTTTCCTTCTCCTCTAAAAGCAGTGTTGGGCTGCCAGACTTGAGCCTATCTGTCACTTTTGCTAGTTCTTCTCGCGTCTGGCAACCCAAAACTACTTTTCCATCCCTGGCTTTTCGCAATCTGTCCACTCTTATTCCCGATACTTTTGCGTTCACGGCTGTTCTTATTTTGTCTATGACATCCTCACTTGTGTCAAGAACGTCGTTAGATGACACAAGTAAAGAGTGGACAGGTTGCGGAGTAGTTTGCTGCGCTGCTGGTCTAGGAGTTGCAGCCATGGCAGCATACGAGATGCCGTCGAGCACTTTACTTTCTAAGTTTTCATTTAACTTAGATACTTGCTCTTTGACAGCACTCATATCCTGCCTAGCTGCAACCACCAATTCCCTTTGATTTTTCAGCTCATTTAGCACCTCCTCCGCAAGTTCGGCAGAAGCAGTCGGGTCGCCAGCGTTGGACTGCACCACATCGCTGAGCCTTATGGCCAGTGTGAACAATCCATTGAGGCAGTCCAACACTGTCTCTTTTATAATGGTTTTAATATTTCCCGACTGCTCTAAGTGAAGTTTAGCTACCTGGAATAGCTGGTTTGCTACCGCTGGCAAATCTTCGAGCGGGGCTTCAGTTGCCGAAGTTGCGAAGGAGGATGCTTCCTTACTAGGTTTCGCAGGTGGACGCCTACGAACCTCTGCGTCATTGAGCTTCGCGCCTGCGCTGCTGACGCTCGCCGTCTTTGGGATTTCAGCTTTGGACTTTAAGGACATTGTTGGTTTGCAATAAAGGGACACAACCTTAACTTATAATACTACTAATATAATCAAACTGATTGGGAAGTGTAAAAAGCTTCCCAATCGTCAATAATTGAATACTAAACTAGATTAAAATAGTTGGGAGGTGTAAATTGCCTCCCAACGTCAAAATGAGTTGCAATAATAATACCTAACCTACTTAAAAATAATTGGGAGGTGTAAATTGCCTCCCAACGTCAAAATTTTGATAATAATAGTACCTAACCTAACTCAGTCTGATTGGGAAGTGTAAAGAGCCTTTCAATCGTCAATAATTAATTATTAAAACTAAGTTAAAATGATTGGGAGTGTAAAAAGCTCCCAACGTCGATTAAATACTAAATTTAAAATATTAACCTAAATTAACAATTTTTGGGAGGTGTAGAGTGCCTCCCAACAGTCTATTAAACTAACTAAGCCTAAAATTTGGGAGGTGTATAGCCTCCCAAGTCCAAAAATTCAGATTCTGGGGGTGTAAAGGCCCCAAAGTCGATATAAATTAGTTGCCCAGTGTCAGATATAATTAATAATTTGGGGCTATTTGGGGCACCCCACCAGGGGTTCCAAATGTATATTTCGGACCCTCAAACAGTGGAAAATCGAATAATAAATTAAAAATTTTTCGCCAAAAATCGTGCCCGTTTACTTATATATCTATTAAAGGGCGGGCTTGGGAGGGCACGAATTTTCGTTTTTCTCGATTTTCTCGAGAACCGCTCGGCCGATCCGGGCGCGCCGCAGCGCGTTCGACGCGTCTCGGGGGACGCTACAGGACCGCAATGCTGGGGGGAAAATCAGGTTTAACCCGGAAAAATTTTCGGCGAAAAACACTGATTTTCGCCCTATGCAGGTCCGTAGACGTTTTATAAAACGCTCCAAGAACGCGTCGGGAAGCGGGCGGCTTTCGGGATAGCACCCGGATGGTGTATCCCGGTTAGTGGAACTCGGGAAAATCGGGAAAAGATGCAAAAGTTGCGAAAACTCGCGAAAATTCGCGGAAATTCGGGCAAAAACAAGTCAGCGAAAAGAATTTGTATGAGAATATCGATGGGTTAGGTTAGGTTAGGTTAGGTTAGGTTAGGTTAGGTTAGGTTAGGTTAGGTTAGGTTAGGTTAGGTTAGGTTAGGTTAGGTTAGGTTAGGTTAGGTTAGGTTAGGTTAGGTTAGGTTAGGTTAGGTTAGGTTAGGTTAGGTTAGGTTAGGTTAGGTTAGGTTAGGTTAGGTTAGGTTAGGTTAGGTTAGGTTAGGTTAGGTTAGGTTAGGTTTTTTTTTTTTTTTTTTTTTTATATGACTCCTTTTTTTCAGAGTTGCTTTGTTCCCCCAATTTTGTGGTTGGAGTCATTTTCTGGTTTAAGTAATTAATTATTATTTTTTTAATTTTTGTTATTTGTTGCTTACTATTTTTTATTTATTATTATTAAATTTTTATTGTTATTACATTATATATTCATCAATATATAACTATGTAATGTAGTATATTCTTATATTAATATACATAATACATTAGTTCTTTATTGGCCTATATAATGTACTAACTATAATTTCTTCTATCGTGTTTTATTTCTATTTATTGCATATTTTGCCACGCTTATGCAGTAGTTAATGAAGTTTTCTTGGGTGTTTTTATTCGAAATTATTGCTGACAGATTTTCCACTGTTATTTTGTAGTCTGACATGTGCTCAGCATCGTACCTTAACCTACAAAATATGGGACAATCTGTCAGCAAGTGAATTATTGTTTCCTCTTTTCTGTCATCACATTCGCATGCTGGACTTTCCTTACATTTGTACTTGTGCAGGTACTCAGCAAAGCCACCATGGCCTGTCAACACCTGCACAAGCACAGGGGTAAGTTTTATGTTTTTAAGTATTTTATAAGCCGTTGGAATTGTCGGGAAGAACAACTTTGTCGTTTTGGCTTTATCACTTTTTGTGTACCTGTCATTCCATGTTTTAATTGTATTTGTCCTGATTGATCTCTTAATGAATGACAGGGGACACTTGTCGTATTCAGGTGCTGATTTCTTGAGCTTCGCTGCCTGCTTTGCCAATTCGTCCGCCCGTTCGTTACCCTCCACTCCTGTGTGCGCTCTAATCCAGAACAGATTTACTGTTTTGTTATTTTCCTGAGAATGTCTCAGGTTCTCTTTTATTGAAAATGACAGCGGATGAGCAGCACTAGCGTTGCACAGGAGTTCAAGAGCTGACCTCGAATCGCTGAGGATGTTAATATTACTTTCGCCTAATGTATTTGCGGTCTTAGTGGCCTGGTACAGAGCATACAACTCGGCCTGAAATACTGTACAAAACGGTGACAACCGGAACTTTTTTGACAGTATTTCTTGGCCATCTTTCCAGCACGAGAGCGATGCTCCAACCTTTTCCTCTATCCTGCTGCCGTCAGTAAATATTAACATCCCCCGGATCTTATGTTCCTGGACTGTTTGTGGCTCGAGGTTCTCCAGACACTCGAATTGGACTTTTATGTCTTTAGCCGGGTGTACAGCTTTTAGAAAGCTTATTCTTCCCTCCAGTTCGTTTCCACATAGTATATCCTGTGGCTTCCCGCGTTTGGCTTCATAGAGCTCTTGCACTTCCAATATTCGTAGGTCCAGCGGTAGGAGTCCCGTCAAGGTCAGTGCAGCGTGCAAAGATACCGTTCTGTATGCCTTACATATTTTCTGGGCGAACCCTCTTTGCACGCTACCTAGATATTTCTGAACGGTTATTTTCCGTGCCGCTGGAGCCCAGACTGCAGCCGCGTACAAAATTATAGGCTCTATTACCGCTTTGTACATCGTCCTGATTATCTCGGAGTTCAGACCCCAGTTAATTTTTGCAGATCTAGCCATGGGTTTGTATATATTAAGTGCCTTTTTGCAAACCTGTTTTACGTGGCTATTAAATGTCATTTTGTGGTCAATTACAAGGCCCAGAATTTTGATTTCATTTACCATTTGTATCAAAGTATTGCCCATGCATATGCGTGGGGTATCATATTTCAGTTTTTTCGTTATAACCATCCCGTGGGTCTTATGCGGGGCAAACTTCAGTTTATTGTCTATACCCCACTCATATACATGGCGCAATACTTGTTCTGCTTTTTCTTCTATATCTGCTGTCCGATTCCCCGAGAAAACCAGGACGATGTCATCCGCGAATGCCTGACAATGCACTCCAAGTGTCACTATTTTGTCCAATAAGGGGTCCAACAAAATGTTCCATAATGTTGGGCCACTTATTGAACCCTGCACACAACCTTTTGTTGTGGATTTTTCGGCTTCTTCGCCTGCATATCGAATGGTCACCGATCGATCCTCCAGATAGCTGTTAACCAGCTTCCTTAGGTTTAGAGGACACCCTTTCTCCTTCAACCTGCATTTGATGGCTGGCCACCATGCGCTGTCGAAAGCCCCCTCTATGTCCAACGAGATCACTACATTAATCTTTTTCTTTTTCAGGTTTTCTCTTATGTGTTGGACCAGGTCGTAGAGGGAGTCTTCCGTGCAGCGCTGGGGAACAAAGCCGTATTGTCTAGGGTTTAATTTTGGAAGCAGATGCCAGCGAACTCTCCTCACCATTACCTTCTCCAATATTTTACCGAAGACAGGTAACAGCCCTATTGGTCGGTATGCCTTTGGTTGACTGTAATCGTCTTTCCCAGGTTTACGTAGCGCTATCACCGTTGCCTTCTTCCATTTTATTGGAAAATGCGACAGCCTCAAACATCCGTTCATTATTTCCAGAAATACCTGTGGGTTCACTCGAATAGCTGCCAGGCATATATCCGCAGTGAATCCATCGGCTCCCGGAGCCTTTTTAGGGTTAAAACTAGCGGCTGCCTGCATCATTTCCGCTAAGGTAAACGACGGGTCGTCAATATCGGAAGAGGAACTTTCCGTGCTTTCCGCAGCTTCCATCCTAATGGCTGTGTGATATGGACTGTCATTTTCGACCAAGTCATCTGGGAAGAAAGTGTCCGATAAGAGCTTGGCCGACTCTGTGGCACTCAGGACCGCACCGTCTCTGGTGAGTGGCTGGTCTTCGTACTGTTTTGAAGTTTTCCGTATGACCCTATATATGCCATCCCAGAAACTTTCGCGATCCTGGGTACCACAGAACTCCTTCCAGCTCTGTGTTTGAGCTTTCACTGCCTCTAATTCGTATTCTTCTTTTGCTTTCAGATACTGGTCGACTACGTACTGCCTTCGGGATGGAGCTGCGCACCGGATTCTTCTCTTCTTCGTGGTCATCTGCTTCTTCAGGTCATCGAGCTTCGCGGACCACCATGGTAAGTAGCTTTTTAACTTTTTCGCTATCATAGGTATGGCTTCTTTGCATGCATTTTCAACAGTCATAATATATTTTTCGACCAATGCTTCTAGACCAATTGCTGTATTTACTTTCTCTATTTCTGTAGTTTTTAACCCATTTTCATCCAAATTTTCCCCTAAAATTTTACAGAATTTTCCCCATTCAGCCTTTTTTGAATTATATTTTCGAGTTGATTTTTTTAATCTTGGTTGTAATTGTTTTCCTAATATAATAGAGAAAGTAATTGCATTATGGTCAGAGCTTGTCATCTCTTGATCTACTTTCCAATCATGTATGTTACCAATAAGTTGTTGACTACATACTGTTATGTCTACTGTGCTTTTAAATATATTGCCATTTCTGATTGCGAAAAATGTCGGTACTGTTCCTTCATTGAGTACATGCATCTCCATTTCCTCTAATGCTCCCATTAATGTTTTCCCTCGATAGTCTTCCTCATCGCTCCCCCACCATGAACTCCAGGCGTTTACGTCGCCCCCTATTATTATTTTATCCAACCCCATATGGCCCACTATGAGTTTTAATTGTGCTAGGTAGGGTTCGATCGGTTGACTATCCTCAAAGTAAACGGAGATCACTCCTAATTTCCACGTACTCGTTTTCAGCACCGCTACAGCTATATTTTCTGTGGTCATAGTTGGACTTTCGATGACATCAACATCATTGTTAAACACTATGATTGCTGCTTTCACTGGTTTTGTCCTATTTTGTGTTTTTTGGATGACCCTAAACCCCATCGCTTGTTTCAGTTCACCCTCTGATCCAACGTACGGCTCTTGAACCATTGCAAAGTATGCCTTTCTTTGTTGTGATACCATTATTAGCTCCTGTGTGGCTAATTTTTTACGCTGCAGGTTTGCCTGAACTACCCGATAATCGCATTCCGCACTGGTTCCGTCTTGGATGCCCTTAGCAATATGCCACCCTAGACCTCGCTAGAGCGTCCCACCTTTTTCGGATCGGACAGGCATTGTCGAAGCTGTTATGGTCCGTTCTATCCAGGCGGGCGCTCTGGCAGTTACAGCATGTGGGTCGGTCCCCAGCCCGCCACACAGGGCACTCACTGCGCAGGTGAGAGCCTGCGCAGTGGCTGCAGGTGTCCACTGGCTCTTGGCAGGTCTTCCGACCGTGCCCGTAGCCCAGACACCTGGAGCAGGTCACAAGTGGGGACTGGTCTTCGACCGTGACCCTCTGCAGGTCAATGTGCAGTTTGCCAGCGGTGGTCAGACATTTCCACACTGGGGGTGACACCTGGAGGACCACATGATTTTCCAGCAGATTCCTGGCCTTCCTGCGGAACCGCACGCTGGCCCTGTAGTCCTCGCTAGGGATCCCCCCCAGTATATGGTCGTTTTGTTTGCGGAGGGCGCCCAAGACGTCATCATCCGTATTGATGT
>CAKKTA010000019.1:50000-55733 GCA_920104075.1 Melanargia galathea
TGATCCAAAATAGTTTAACCTCTTTTCCATTTTCCTTGGAATGCCTAATATTCTCTTTTATGGGAAATGCGAGGTGATGGGTCTTACTCGCGCTACTCAGGAGTTCAAGAGCTGACCTTGAGTCACTGAGGATGTTAATATTACTTCCGGATAGCTTGACTGCAGTTTTCGTGGCTTGGTATAGGGCGTACATCTCCGCTTGAAATACTGTGCAAAATCCAGACAGTTTAAACTTCTTTGCCAGTATTTCACGGCCCTTGTCCCAACAAGTGAATGATGCGCCTACCTTTTCCTCAATCCTACTTCCGTCAGTAAATATTAACATCCCCCGTATATCATGCTTTTGAATTGTTTCCGGTTCAAGATCTTCTAAACATTCAAATTGGATTCCCATTTCTTGTGCTGGGTGTATCGCGTTCAGGAAACTTATTCTTCCTTCCAATTCCCTTCCTGCCAGGCACTCTTGTGGCTTGCCACGTTTAGCCTCGTATAATCTTGCTGCCTCTCTCACACGTAAGTCCAGTGGGAGAAGACCCGCCAATGCAAGCGCTGCGTGTAACGACACTGTCCGGTATGACTTGCATATCTTTTGGGCGAATCCTCTCTGCACCGTGTTCAAGCATTTTTGGGTCATAAGCTTGTTTGTGGCCGGTTCCCATACGCTAGATGCATACATAATTATAGGCTCTATTACTGCTACATATATGGTTCTGATAATCTCGGAGTTCAGTCCCCAGTTTATTTTTGCTGCTCTGGCCAATGGCTTGTATATATTAGTGGCTTTTATACATACTTGTTTAATATGATTATTAAAAGTCAATTTATCATCTATTACTAATCCCAATATTTTAATTTCTTTAACTACTTTTATTTGCGTGTTGCCCATGTGTATGCGCGGGGTGTCCCATTTCAGCTTTTTTGTTATCACCATCGCGTTGGTTTTTTGTGGCGCGAAACTTAACTTATTTGCGAGACCCCACTCATACACACGTTGCAGCACTTGTCTAGATTGTTCTTCCATTTCCGATATGCTGAACCCCGAGAATACCAGAACCACATCATCCGCGAATGCCTGACAGTGTACACCGCAGTCCGTTATTTCATTCAGCAAGGGATCCAAAAGAATGTTCCAAATAGTTGGACCACTTATGGAGCCTTGCACGCAGCCCTTTGTCATCGAAGTGCTATATTCCTCACCGGCATACCTAATGCACACACTCCTTTCCTTGAGGTAGCTGTGGACTATTTTCTGGAGATTGAGGGGGCATTTCTTTTCAGCCAATCTGCACTTGATTGCTGGCCACCATGCATTATCAAATGCCCCCTCAATATCCAGTGATACCACTATGTTGATTTTTTTAGCCTTTACATTCTCCCTCAAGTGCTGAACTAGATCGTATAATGCATCTTCAGTGGACCGTTGAGGGACAAACCCGTATTGTCTCGTGTTGAGTCTGGGAAGCAGGTGCCATCGGATCCTTTTTATTATCATTTTTTCGAGTATTTTCCCAAGCACCGATAGTAGTCCTATGGGCCTGTATGATTTTGGTTTGGTATAGTCATCCCGACCTGGCTTCCGTAGGACTACTATCGTGGCCACTTTCCATAATACTGGGAAATATGATAGGGAGAGGCACCTGTTTGCCAGGCTCAAAAATACTGGCTCGTTCACGTTGATGGCTGCCAGGCATATGTCAGCAGAGAATCCATCTGCCCCAGGTGCTTTTTTTGGATTAAAACTTCTAGCTGACTCCCTCAGCTCATCAATCGTAAAGAGCGGATCTTGAACGCTTTCTTGGCAATTATTTACGATCTGCTCAGCCTTCTTACGAATTTCTGTGTGCGTTAAGTCATCTTCCGCCACGGTGTCCTGTGGGAAGAATGTATTAGCCAGGAGCTCAACTGAGCCGCTTGGATCCAGGACCGTTCCGTTCACAATAAGGGGCTGGTCTTCATATATTTTTGAGGTTTTCCTTATCACCCTATATATCCCGTCCCATAGACTTTCCCGATCCTGTGTCCCGCAAAACTCTTTCCAGCTCCTTGTTTGAGCCTTCATTACTTCTGATTCATATTTGTTTTTTGTTTTCAGGTAGATGTCCACCACGTGTCGCCGTCGGGTTGGAGCCGCGCAAGAAACCCTTCTCTTCTTCGTCAGCACGTCTTTCTTCAGGGCTTCGAGATCTTCTGTCCACCAAGGTAAGTTGAATTTAGATTTCTTTTTAATTAGTGGAATTGCTTCCTGGCACGCTTTATCTATGCTATTTACGTATTTAGTTATCATTTCTTCCAGTTTAACGTGTGAATTTAGTTTTTCAATTTCAATTGTATTAATCTGACTTAATATTAGTTCTTCTTCCAGTACCTCTTTGAACGTCGTCCATTTGGCTTTGTGTGTATTATATTTTCTTGTAGTCTTTAGAGGTCTGGGGCTAGTTGGTTTCTTAAGCTGCATATTGAAAACAATAGCATTGTGGTCGGAGCTCGTCATACCTTGGTCGACCCTCCAATCGGATACCAATCCGAGCAATTCCTGGCTACACACAGTGACATCCACGATACTTTTACAGACTGTCCCGTTCCTGATGGTAAAGAATGTCGGATCGTTCCCTTCATTTAAAACATGCATTCCCATTTCCTCGACTGTACCCATCATGGCCTCTCCTCTATGGTCCTCTGTCTCACTGCCCCACCACGTACTCCATGCATTAACGTCACCTCCTATGAGCATATATTTTTGATGCATCTTCTCTTTTATGACCTTTATATGTGCGAGATAGGGTTCGATAGGAAGACTGTCTTCAAAATAAATGGACACCACGCATAGTTCCCAGGATCGCGTCCTAAGAATGGCCACCACAATGTTTTCCGTGGTTAGTGCTGGATTTTCGATCAACTCAAGATCGTCGTCCAACACTATAATTGCGGATTTAACCGGCTTTGTCCTAAGACGCGTCTTTTGGATCACCCTGTAGCCTCTCATCTGAGCCAGCTCCCCATCTGCCCCCACGTATGGCTCTTGCACCATTGCGAAACTGATCCCTCTCTTCTGTGACTCCAGGATCAACTCTTTTGTGGCTAATTTTGCCCTCTGTAAGTTGGCTTGGACTGCTCGGATCATGTGTTTTGCAGTTGTGTCCTGAGTTACGCCCGGTGCGCCTTTAGCAATATGCCACCTTCGCCCTTGCCAGAGCATCCCATTTCTTTTTTATGGGGCAGCTATCTTCGAAACAATTGTGATCTGTTCGGTCTTGCTTACTGCTCTGGCAATTGCGACAGGTGGGTGGATTCCCTGCCAGCCACGCGGGGCACTCACTCCGCAGGTGTAAACCCGTGCAATGACTACATGCGTCCTCTGACTCCTTGCAATTCTTTCGCCCGTGACCATATCCAAGACATCTAGAACACATTATGAGAGGAGACTGATCTTTTACTACCACACGCTGGAGATCGATGTGCACCTTGCCAGCTGCTGTAAGGCACTGCCATACAGGTGGTGACACCTGCAGGACCACATGGCTCTCCAGAGGGTTCCTGGCCCTCCTTCGGAACCGCACGACAGCCCTGTAGTCCTCTGCCGGTATCATCCCCAGTATACTGTCATTCTGCCTTTTCAAGGCGCTTAAGACATCCTCATCTGTGTTTATTTTTAAAACATTATGCATAATTATGAGGGGGTCTTTGTTTGCCTTTTCCTCTATACGCAGCGTAGGGCTGCCAGACTTGAGTTTCTCGGCGACTTTGGCCAACTCATCACGAGACTGGCAGCCCAACACCACTTTTTGTTCTCTGGCTTTCCTCAGCCGGTCAACTCGTATGCCCGATGATTTGGCACTCACAGCAGACCTTATCTTACTGATGACATCTTCACTAGTGTCATGAGCGTCCACTGAGGATACTACTAGCGAGTGGACCGGCCGAGGTTGAGCGGTAGAGACATTAGTCGGCTTAGTTGCTGCGGCCATTGCCGCATAGGAGATACCATCCAAGACCTTGTGTTTTTCTATATTGTCATTTAGTCTTTCGACTTTGTCCTTGATGGCCCCCATATCGGCCCTCACCGCAACTACCAGCTCCCTTTGTTGCCTTAGCTCCTCCAGCACCTCCTTTCCAAGTTCGGAACCCGAATCCTTCGGAGCCTCAGAGAGCGGTGTTCCTCCGCTGAGCCTCAGAGCAATTTTATAAAGGCTACTGAGGCACTCGATAACCGTTTCCTTTATCGTAGCCCTTATATTACCCGATTGCTCTAGCTGACTCTTAGCTTCTTGGAAAAGACGGTTTGCTGTGGATGCCAGCTCTCCCACGGGGCCTTCATCTGCAGACTTTTTTAAAAAGGGCAATTCTGTAGAAGGAGGAATTATAGGTAACTTTTTTCGTGCTTCTGTTTCAACGTGTTTTACGTTTACGTTCGCAACGTTAGTATTTTTATTTACATTTGACGTCTTTGATGCCATTTTATGGAGGAGAATGAGATGTGATCTAATTTAAATAATGTAATCAATAATTAATAATTCAATATCTAGTTGGAGGTGTAAAAAGCCTTCAACAGTCCTAATAATTTAATATATATTTAATTCTAACCTAACCTAAGATGTTAAAATTTAAATAAGATAGAGGGAGGGGTAAAGGGCCTCCCACTTGTCATTCGGCGTCAATAGACAAATAGTAAATAAATCAACTAGTCCAGTAATAATATTATATGAAAATTTTTGGTCAAACTTTAAATATTTTTTTTTTTTTTTTTTTTAATTCTTTTTGGGCAGTGTATAGTCTGCTCAAGTGTCCTATAAAGTCAACTAACATAATATATTATACAATAACAATCTAATTAAGATGTGGTCGATAGATTATTAGCCTAAATAATTGATTTTTGAGCAGTATATATATGCTGTTCAAAGTCAACGATAATTTTGGGGGGTGTAAAGGCCCCCCCTTGTCAGGCTATGCACCGAAATGATTGCTTGGAGGGTGTATACAGCCCTCCAAACAGTTACGGAGGTGCCCACAGTCACCGTTTGCCGGAAAAGTGCCTTTGAAACTTCGCGGCTCTCCCTACGGTATAGCCGCTGCCCACTTCAGTGCAGACTAGTGGGTGGGTGGGCGGGCGAAAAATCGCGAATTTTTGCAACGCGCTGCTCCCGCGCGCACTACAGGGCACGCAGGGGTGCAAACGCGAGCCTTTGGACACTTGAAAATTTGGAAAAACTGCGAAAATTCGATGAAAATTGATGAAAATCGATGAAAAATTTTGAAAATTCTAATGTTTTAATTTTTTCTTTCTGTTTCAGGGCGACGACGCAGGCCGGACTCGACACCCCGGGACCACGAATTTAATTTCAGCAAGAAATTTCGTATACTTTGTGAGTGTTTAGACAGATTCTATCTAATTTTGTATGGGAGCGAGCACCTATAAGGTAAACCCGGTATCGAATAAACGGTGTGTAGGCGAGCAAAAATCGCGAATTTTTGCAACGCGCTGCTCCCGCGCGCACTACAGGGCACGCAGGGGTGCAAACGCGAGCCTTTGGACACTTGAAAATTTGGAAAAACTGCGAAAATTCGATGAAAATTGATGAAAATCGATGAAAAATTTTGAAAATTCTAATGTTTTAATTTTTTCTTTCTGTTTCAGGGCGACGACGCAGGCCGGACTCGACACCCCGGGACCACGAATTTAATTTCAGCAAGAAATTTCGTATACTTTGTGAGTGTTTAGACAGATTCTATCTAATT
>CAKKTA010000015.1:0-40000 GCA_920104075.1 Melanargia galathea
GACGTGATGACGTCACTCGAGTGAGAGACGGCAAGCATTTTGCGTAAACTTAAATAATTAATTTCTCCGTCATTTATTGATGGATTTCAAAAATTTTTTCACTGATTTATTAGTTTTGATCTATATTTTAATTCCATTGTGTTAAATATGATATTTTCAACATCAGGAAACTTCCTCATTTTACGCGATAACGTCATAAGAAATTAGAAAACAAAGATTGATAGATGCGTCACAAGCCGAACGCTTAGGCCGATCGTGCCTTCTCTATCGCTAGTTCCGCGCTCTCGCTTGTATGCGGAACGTGACAATGAGTCATGCTTTTTTGTGCGTGTAGCCGGCGTTCATCAATTTATACGACGTTATCACGTCAAAAATAAAAATACGTACAGAATACTCACACTGTCCTGGTTTTTATATGGTGGCTGAGTTTGTTCAGATCAACAGCGAACCGGTGTACGCACGACCGAAGCATGTCGATCTCTTCTTCAGTCCACTTACCACTGAAATAAGAAACATAATATGTTTCAAATATCGCAAAGCACTGGACGAAAAGTTTTAAATTATAATTGGAACGGCATTCCGAACCAGTGATAGATTCAATGAGGAAGTTTCCGGAAGTTGAAAATATCATTTTGAACACAATGGTATTAAAATATAGATTAAAAGTAATAAATCAGTGAAATTTTTTTTGAAATCCATCAATAAATGAAGGAGAAAATAATTATTTAAATTCATGTATTTTAACGCAAAACTTCTCACTCGATTATGACGTCACAGCGTCTATTCGGAGGTATTTTTTCTATTTTTAAGTTTACTTGTTTTAATACCAATTTTCTATTCTATTATATTCTATAAGATTTTACTATGCGTTAAGATAATTCTCACGGCGCAACCGGCGGTTTATTAAATCGTTGATTCGTTAACGGGTTGCGTACACAAGGCCCGCGTCTCCATTAGGCGAACAGTGAGCGGCTGACTGTCCGCTGGCTGACCTCTGAGCGGCGAATCGGTCGCTAACTCATATAGCCCCCGGCACGTAAGTCGAGCGGTGAACTTCAAGTGCGCACAGCGTCGTACGAGTGAGCGGGACACAATACGTTTGGAGAGCCAATCAGCGCTTACGAGGGATCCGCGAGAGCTAATCAGTGCTTACGAACGATCCCCACGCCCTCCCCGCGACCCCCTCACACCCCGAGATACCTCATTTTCGACTTCTGCACATTGAAGTTCACCGCTCGACTTACGTGCCGTGGGTTGTATAAGTGTTTCTAAAACTACCCACCTAAATGCTAATCGATGCATCATGCAGCCCAAGTCTTTGGACATATTATCTGGTAAATTGCTAAAAGCGCATGCCGAGTGCGGGGTAAAAAGCTCAACTTAAAATAAATTCAAACTTCACTAACTGAATAATATACAAAAAAACAACGAGCACAAAAAAAAAAAAACAAATCAGTGATAGGTTTGCATATTTAGTTAGTGAAGGTTTGAACCTCGGCATTATTTCCTAACACTCCTTGGATGGTGCTCAGCATAGAGTACCTTATGGTTTAGAGATAACAGTGACCTTGTCGTAAAGCGCCATCTAACGGTACACGACAATTAAAGCCAAGAAAATCGCGCTCCTGGGTACTTATTTTTAATTTTTATTATTAAATGTAAGTTATTTAGGCAAATAAAACACCAGTTTAGCGATTGGATGGCTTTTATGTTTCCTTTTATTATATAAATTCACTACAGTACGTCACATTATTGAATCACCATTATCTAAATCTAATCGGTCACTATGAGTCCAAATCGTTAGGTAAAACAGTGCTCAGGGGTTTACGCGTAAGTCCAATCAGAATGACGAAGTCTTCGGAGTCCAGGGATCAAGCAAAGTCGTACAAAATCACAAAAACACAAACGGAGCACATTCGCGGATAACAAAAGGTGACGAAACCACAGACTAATGACCATAGTGGATGGACTTGATAGTTGCGACCACAGACTAAGAACATCTAGATCAAGAAGAAAATTTTCACAGAAGCTTCCTTTTATGGAATAGGCGCACACTAGGAAAGGATTATTGGAAATACTACAGGGGGGTTAAATACAGGATGAAAGTTTGTCATTTTGCAAGTTATATCCATGAAAATTGATGTTTAGGCTTTAGATAAAAAATATGAATTTCAGCATTTTTGAAAATTCTATTTACAAGTGGGTTAAATAGGGGATGAAAGTTTAAATGAGACCCCGTCACGTTTTCATGTCATTTATCAAGTTATATTCATGAAAATTGGTATTTTCGGTTAAAAATAAAAAATTATGTATTAAAGGAATTTTGGAAAAACTACTCCTAAGTTGGTACAATGGGAGATGGAAGTTTGTATGTAATTAAAAATTCACGCGAATAAGTCACGAGCATTTCAGTAAGTAATGTACCTACAGAGCTGGTTCTGGTTTTAAATTGTAGCAATTTTATTCTACTTTGAAAACGCTTTGAAAAGTAGTATCAAGAACTAGTCTCTTTCGGTTTTAACCGCCAAAATCTGAAAAAAAATCCGAAATTTTCGCGGTTTTTCGATTTTTGACAAAGTTGCGTTCGTCGCTCTTGGTCAAAAACTCGGAATATTCATAGTGTCAACATCATAAACAAGTTTGCAAAAAATCTGAACTACACGATCTGATGCAAGGTCGGATTATTAAAGTTACTGGACTAACCATGAAATAAAAGATAATATTATGTACTGAGCAAAAAATATTACATTCTGTAACAGTGGGTAAACACGCAGCAACTGATCGACAGCGACTCGCTGGTCATTTATGTCTGTTGTGTCCACACAGTAGATATTTTGCCAGCGACATCGCGAGCACCGCTATTTGGTCGCCAGCGAATCGCCATAGACTAAACTAGCTACCGTGTGTACCGGGCCTTACGGCACAGATACTATTCTGCGGAATGTCGAAAAATTACCGAAATAGCGCCATCTAACGCAATGTGGATGAACTCTCTCGAGACTCGAACTTTTCTAAGAAAAAATATTTGTATGGAGTGTTAGGGCCCTGGTGCTCAGCGAGGGCAGTACCTGGGCGGGCTGGTGCGGCGCGCTGGTCACAGTGCTGCTTACCTTGCGCACGGGCAAACCCGCGTCCTCGAACGCCTTCTTCTTTAGCGTGGTTCGGATTTGGGAACTGGAACGTATACAGGCGGAAGTTTTAGTGAAGTGAAACGTCTCTAGGATTGTTATGAGTTGAAAATAGTCTATGGTCTATGGTTTGTATAGATGATTTGACAAGTATAAATTGAAAATTTAAAAAAACCCCCGACATTCGCCATTTTGTGGTGGCGGCCATCTTATATGCATAGTGCTATTCTACTAGTCAAGTGCTTTAATTTTATACCCACATTGAGAGTTGTGAAAAAATATGTAATCCGCCATTTTGTGGCAGCGGCCATCTTGGACCGATTTTCATCAAACATAGCTAAGAACACTCGCGGCTAATTCACCTTTCAAACAAAAAAATCGCATTCAAATCGGTTGACCGGTATCGTAATCGGGAACAGACACACACACATACACACACGCACGCACGCACGCACGCAAACACGTCAAACTTATAACACCCCGTCGTTTTTTGCGTCGGCGGGTTAAAAACGCGAGTTGGTGCACTAAAAGAGCGACCTAGTTCACTAAGGAACTGGGAACTAAACTGACCACCCCGCTCCCGGTCGACAAATGAAACGAAAATGAAAATGATTGAGAAATTGAAGCGAAAAAATGTATGGGACCATTTTGCAAACATTCTCAGCTATCGATTAAAAGAAAAAAAACACGTAAATCGGTTCAGAAATCTCAGAAAAATTAGGAAAAAGAAGTAAATTTACCTACATGGAAAAAATACTTTAGGCTGGACGTGATGACGTCACTCGAGTGAGAGACGGCAAGCATTTTGCGTTTTAAATAATTAGTTTCTCCGTCATTTATTGATGGATTTCAAAAATTTTTTCACTGATTTATTAGTTTTGATCTATATTTTAATTCCATTGTGTTAAATATGATATTTTCAACATCAGGAAACTTCCTCATTTTACGCGATAACGTCATAAGAAATTAGAAAACAAAGATTGATAGATGCGTCACAAGCCGAACGCTTAGGCCGATCGTGCCTTCTGTATCGCTAGTTCCGCGCTCTCGCTTGTATGCGGAACGTGACAATGAGTCATGCTTTTTTGTGCGTGTAGCCGGCGTTCATCAATTTATACGATGTTATCACGTCAAAAATAAAAATACGTACAGAATACTCACACTGTCCTGGTTTTTATATGGTGGCTGAGTTTGTTCAGATCAACAGCGAACCGGTGTACGCACGACCGAAGCATGTCGATCTCTTCTTCAGTCCACTTACCACTGAAATAAGAAACATAATATGTTTCAAATATCGCAAAGCACTGGACGAAAAGTTTTAAATTATAATTGGAACGGCATTCCGAACCAGTGGTAGATTCAATGAGGAAGTTTCCTGAAGTTGAAAATATCATTTTGAACACAATGGTATTAAAATATAGATTAAAACTAATAAATCAGTGAAATTTTTTTTGAAATCCATCAATAAATGAAGGAGAAAATAATTATTTAAATTCATGTATTTTAACGCAAAACTTCTCACTCGATTATGACGTCACAGCGTCTATTCGGAGGTATTTTTTCTATTTTTAAGTTTACTTGTTTTAATACCAATTTTCTATTCTATTATATTCTATAAGATTTTACTATGCGTTAAGATAATTCTCACGGCACAACCGGCGGTTTATTAAATCGTTGATTCGTTAACGGGTTGCGTACACAAGGCCCGCGTCTCCATTAGGCGAACAGTGAGCGGCTGACTGTCCGCTGGCTGACCTCTGAGCGGCGAATCGGTCGCTAACTCATATAGCCCCCGGCACGTAAGTCGAGCGGTGAACTTCAAGTGCGCACAGCGTCGTACGAGTGAGCGGGACACAATACGTTTGGAGAGCCAATCAGCGCTTACGAGGGATCCGCGAGAGCTAATCAGTGCTTACGAACGATCCCCACGCCCTCCCCGCGACCCCCTCACACCCCGAGATACCTCATTTTCGACTTCTGCACATTGAAGTTCACCGCTCGACTTACGTGCCGTGGGTTGTATAAGTGTTTCTAAAACTACCCACCTAAATGCGAATCGATGCATCATGCAGCCCAAGTCTTTGGACATATTATCTGGTAAATTGCTAAAAGCGCATGCCGGGTGCGGGGTAAAAAGCTCAACTTAAAATAAATTCAAACTTCACTAACTGAATAATATACAAAAAAAAAAAAACAACGAGCACAAAAAAAACAAATCAGTGATAGGTTTGCATATTTAGTTAGTGAAGGTTTGAACCTCGGCATTATTTCCTAACACTCCTTGGATGGTGCTCAGCGAGGGCAGTACCTGGGCGGGCTGGTGCGCACAGTGGGTCGAAACTGCTATTTGAGGGACATGGGATTTTTTGTTACAAATTCCATTTAAAAAAAATACCAAACGAAAGATCTTGTCATTCTGATAAATAATTGTTATTAAAAGTTTTTCTCTAAAACTGATATCTTGCCCGAAAAAAAATATTTTCAGTTTTTGTTGTATGGAATGAAACATAAACTGCTAAAATTTGGCCAAGTCTTGACAGGTCTTGCTTTAAAACTACTTTATTCTTATTCTTTGGCTTATTGGCTATAATTCTACGCCATCAGCGCGCACCCAAAGTTGCCCGTTCACGAGTTATAAGGTTCACAAAAATGAAGAAAAATAAGTAAATAAAAAGTACTTTTTAGGGTTCTGTACCTCAAAAAGTACCAAAAGGAACCCTTATAATATCACTCTCTTGTCCGTCTGTCTGTCTGTCTGTGTGTTACCACCGATTTTCTCAGAAACGGGTGAACCAAGCAAGTTGAAATTTATACCAGATACTATAATCTATAGTCCCTATTAGGTGTATAAAAATCAAGGTCCTGAGTCAACATGATAAAGAGATATGAGCAAATTTAGATTTTCGCGAAAACTTGTAAGTACCGAAATTTACCTTAATTTTTGACTTTTTTTATTTTTCGTAATTTTCCCTTTACTTGTGCTGTAAGACCTTACTTTTAACCAAAGTTGTTAATTCTAGGTCAACCGGAAGTACCCTATAGGTTTTGGGTCGAAAACCTACATGGTAGTTCCTGTTGACCTAGAATCCTGAAATTTGGCAGGTAGGTAGGTCTTATAGTACAAGTAAAGGAACAAATCTGAAAACCGTGAATTTGTAGTTACATCACACAAAAAAAAATTTTATGTGTTCGTAAACAAATAACTAGTGTTTTCAATTTTCAAAGTAAGATAACTATACCAAATGGGATATCATATAAAAGGGCTTTACTTGTACATTCTAAAACAGATTTTTATTTATTTTTATGCATAATAGTTTTTGATTTATCGTCCAAAATGTCGATAAAAATTCCGTTGCGCCCCCCTTATCTCTGAAGTTTACCAATAGAAAAATCTAAAATATAGTTTTTTTAAATATATTAGCTGTAGTTTTGAATAAAAATAACTAATACAATTAAAAAAACTAAACTAACAAATTTTAATCACTATCACTATCTTGTAAAGTATGTATATCTATAAATTCAAATTCGGTTAGAAGGTTGATTTTATTTTTTCGGTAAAATGTACATAAAATTCTAATGACCATAATTTTTTTAGATTTTTCTATTGGTAAACTTCAGAGATAAGGGGGCCGCAACGGAATTTTTTTCGACATTTTGAAATTTTTTTTTGTGTGATATAACTACAAATTCACGGTTTTCAGATTTGTTCCTTTACTTGTACTATAAGACCTACCTACCTGCCAAATTTCAGGATTCTAGGTCAACAGGAACTACCATGTAGGGTTTCGACCCAAAACCTATAGGGTACTTCCGGTTGACCTAGAATTAACAATTTTGGTTAAAAGTAAGGTCTTACAGCACAAGTACAGGGAAAATTACGAAAAATAAAAAAAGTTGAAAATTAAGGTAAATTTCGGTACTTACAAGTTTTTGCGAATATCTAAATTTGCCCATATCTCTTATCATGTTAACTCAGGACTTTGATTTTTATACACCTAATAGGGACTATAGATTTTAGTATCTGGTATAAATTTCAACTTGCTTGGTTCACCCGTTTCTGAGAAAATCAGTGGTGACACACGGACAGACAGACAGACGGACAAGAGAGTTATCTTATAAGGGTTTTTTTGGTACCTTTTGAGGTGCAGAATTCTAAAAAGTACTTTTTAATTACTTTTTTTTCTTCATTTTTGTGAACCTTATAACTCGTGAACGGGCAACTTTGGGTGCACGCTGATAGCGTAGAATTATAGCCAACAAGTCAAAGAATAAGAATAATGTAGTTTTAAAGCAAGACCTGTCAAGACTTGGCCAAATTTTAGCAGTTTATGTTTCATTCCATACAACAAAAACTGAAAATATTTTTTTTCGGGCAAGATATCAGTTTTAGAGAAAAACTTTTAATAACAATTATTCATCAGAATGACAAGATCTTTCGATTGGTATTTTTTTTTAAATGGAATTTGTAACAAAAAATCCTATGTCCCTCAAATAGCAGTTTCGACCCACTGTGGTGCGGCGCGCTGGTCACAGTGCTGCTTACCTTGCGCACGGGCAAACCCGCGTCCTCGAACGCCTTCTTCTTTAGCGTGGTTCGGATTTGGGAACTGGAACGTATACAGGCGGAAGTTTTAGTGAAGTGAAACGTCTCTAGGATTGTTATGAGTTGAAAATAGTCTATGGTCTATGGTTTGTATAGATGATTTGACAAGTATAAATTGAAAATTTAAAAAAACCCCCGACATTCGCCATTTTGTGGTGGCGGCCATCTTATATGCATAGTGCTATTCTACTAGTCAAGTGCCTTAATTTTATACCCACATTGAGAGTTGTGAAAAAATATGTAATCCGCCATTTTGTGGCAGCGGCCATCTTGGACTGATTTTCATCAAACATAGCTAAGAACACTCGCGGCTAATTCACCTTTCAAACAAAAAAATCGCATTCAAATCGGTTGACCGGTATCGTAATCGGGAACAGACACACACACATACACACACGCACGCACGCACGCACGCACGCACACACGTCAAACTTATAACACCCCGTCGTTTTTTGCGTCGGCGCGTATTTACAGAATATACATAGCCAGAATGCACCCATAGGATTCTGGCTATGTATATATTGTAATGCAATTTTTCAATTTTTTACTACAAAGTATACACGAATTTTGCGTACTACTAGTATATATTTTGTAACGTGGATGCGCGCGTTCATCGTTCCAATTTATACAAGGCCAAAACACCACCATAGAAATTTTATTAAACCCCGATACAAAAACGACGGAGTGTTAAAGTTTAATCTGTGTGTGTGTGTGTGTGTGTGCGTGTGCGTGTGCGTGTGCGTGTGCGTGTGCGTGTGCGTGTGCGTGTGTGTGTGTGTGTGTGTGTTCCCCTGTAGCGCTCAAATGGGTGAACCGATTTGAATGCGGTTTTTTTTTGTTTGAAAGATGAATTATTAGTCGAGAGTGTTGTTTGATGAAAATCGATCCAAGATGGCCGCCGCTACAAAATAGCGGATTACATATTATTTTATCACAACTCCCTCAATATGGGTATCAAATGAAAGGGATTGACTAATAGAATAGCACTATGTAAATCCGAGATGGCCACCACCACAAAATGGCGAATATCGGGGTTTTTTTAAATTTTTTATTTATACTTGTTTCAAAATTACTTAGGTAACTGTTCGAACTTAACCGACTTATTGCTTGGAGTTGGGGTGCTCAGATTTCGTTTTGGACCACATTCTACCTAGGACCCGATAGATCCCGATAGAATATTTATGTTCTAACCTAACCTAAAGTAGCTTTTGAAAACAAAAAATAATTAAAAAAAAAATATATGATTTCCGCGCTCTGATTTATAATATAAAACCACAAAACCAATGTTGCACCCAATAGGCGGCTAACTTTGGGAATTATGTTTAACAAAGTTTTACAAAATTTAATTTAACAAAATCGCCATTTTGGTCACAGTCCTGAAACTCTAGTTAAAATTTCAGAGCGCGGAAATCATATTTTTTTTTCAAAATTATTCCTATTTTTCAAAAGCTAGGCCGGCCGCAGGCCGGGCACTTAGGTTCTATTGGATTTTCTTCTTTCTCTTTCTCTTTCTCGAATTGCACACGCAACAGCCATCTATATTGTAAAATTGTAATAATTAATAAAAAGCATCTATTAGAGTTGTAAAGAGTTTTATAATAATTCAACGAAATACAAATATCATACAACAAGATTAGTTTGTATGCATACTAGCAATGTATACAAAGTAGTCACTTAGGCTATTACAAAGTATACACGCGTATTTGCATACTACCCTTGTATACATTGTAATCACAAATTGAAAAATCGCACTACAATATATACATAGCCAGAATCCTATGGGTGCATTCTGGCTATGTATATTGTGTGTTCTGTTAAATGTCCGAAGTCCATTATAGAGAGAGTACGTTACTTTTTCGCACGCCGTTTCCGCTAGATTTTTGATTTCCGTCATGTGTTCCGCGCCACCGACGCCTCCAACGGCCTATCTGTGAACTAACAAACACAAGCTGACACAAGCCACAATATTTCGCCATTGTTGCGTTGTCTTTCGACCACGCGAGTTCGTTAGATTTATTTAAAACTTTCGAGATAGAAGTAGAAAGTTTTATAATTTGAGTAAAAAGTATTTATTTTTTACTGATAACTGATAATTATTGAAATTTTTCCGTTGCATAGTGAAGTTTGTGCTAAAAATTCCGTGCCGCCGGAGGCCGGACAAAGTAGTTCGGTCCGAAATTCGTGTAGTGAGAGTGAAGATTCTTCATCTGAGGAGCGCCGCCGCCTCCGACAAGGCGACGCCGCAGCGCCTCAGGGCGCCGCAGCCGCTCAGGGCGCCGCAGTCGCTCACGCACTGCAGGCGCTCGCTTTCTACTTTGGAGTTAGAACGGAGGTTTGAGTTTTCAATTCGGTGAGTCAATTTATTATTTTGTGTGCCCAGTTGCAAATACAAAATTTTTCAAATTCAACTAATATGTTGCATGTTTTCTCTAAACGAGACTACTTTAAGTGTGTTACAATACCGTGCTCTCCCAGGAAGCTCGGGTTCGATTTCCAATATACAAATAACTGAACTATCGGATGGCGCGGGCGGTATTTTTGATCCTTCACGAGAATAGTTTTGCCGCACTTTCAAAGGTGTATTTTTTGTTCAAACTAGTTGCTAAATGACGCCTTACAATACCTTGATCGATTGGTCATACAATTCTGATGTAGGGTAGTTACTACTACTACCGAGTCAGCGAAAATATTGAATTAAATAAAAGGAGAGTACTCTACATGGTATACTCTAGTTTGTGTGGAAAACAAGTCGAAATACGTAATCTTTTTAAGGCTTAAAGTCAAACTACCCCCTTCTTCAGATTACATTTCTGAGCATTGGAGTTGACGATATCTATATTGACAAAAAAATTTGGAGGTAACGCCAAAATGCAAAGCTAAGCGCTCAAACGCCTTCGCATTCGCAGGTGCGGCCAATAAATTACCATAATCACATCTCAGAACAATACTTTTCATACCTACCTTTTACTAATCCCTAACAAGGATAAAAGGATAGAATTGTTGACTCTTGTGATAGAAAGAAAGGGGGGGGGGGGGGAGTCGAAAAGAGAACAGTTTTAAACTAGAAATTTCTTTCAATCCCTCCTTTAGTTCTTCCAAATTTGGATGGTTCTAACAGAGTATCAAACTCTGTCTGTCCGCAGCATGTCCTTACAAATTCTGTGGATGATTTTGAACCAGATATGTTCCGCTAATAGCCATATATCTAATATTCATCGCCCTAATTTTCTTAATATTCAAAAGTTATGTTGAATTTGACGACTGAACCGATACATGATGTCGAAACATTAGTAACATGATGTACAAACAAACGTTTTTTTTTGTATCACCGTCAAAGGACAACGTTCCTTCAACCGACGACTGGGTGGTCAAGCTTGACTTTGATCGGATGATCATGTCCCTAGAAGTGCATCGACATTTTTTTTTTTTTTTTTTGCACATCAGTTACAAACGTCGGTTGCTGCAAATAACTTGCCTATCTTTTGGCCGGATGGTAGCTCCAAGAATACTCATCTCTGTGACAAATCGGACTGCCAAAAAAATTATGCAACACGGTCTTCGCCTTGCATTAGCTCAGGAAAACTCTTGAGAGCTCACATCTAAGTGGCTAACAATTTCTTAATCAGCCTAGGTGTCTCAATTTCAAAAAATCGATCACAAACCAAGGAGATCGTTCCAGTTTTCGGGAGTAATTGGGATGCATACCACATCATCAAGTCCCTATCTCCAGAAAAGACAACAAAAAGTCCGTCAGAGTCAATGCCTCTTCTAGCAAATCGGCAGTTGGACCCTTAAACAGGCGCAATGCCTTTTAGGATATTCCAATTTTGCAACCTTCATCACCCTCCGGGGAAGGTTGCATTGCCGTATCTTGCTACGCCTCAGCAACTTTCTTCGCCACGGACCCTCAAACAGGCGCAACGCCCTTTAGGGTGTTTCAATTTTGCAACCTTCATCACCCTCCGGGGAAGGTTGCGTTGCTGTACCATTCCATGCCACAGCAACTGTCTTCGCAAATATACTCGTTATTTCCAAACGGTTTCCGAAAGAGGTGCGCGTCGAACTAGAATGGTGGCTACAAAATATGATTCAGTATCCTAAAAGAGAAAGTCCAGCCAACGTCCATACCAGGTTGAGTATGCTGATTCTTGTCCGATCACCGAAGTTAAGCAACATCGGATACGGCCAGTACTTGGATGAGTGACCGCTTGCGAACATGTTTAAACCTTTTGAATTACTTTATTATGGATGCATCATTATGTACATTGGGAGCTCTAGTGAACAACAGCAGAAAATTAACTAATGGAAGGGACAACAAAGCAAATTCCTTTGTAACTTAATCGTAGGTACGCTGTGATTGCCGTCATTTCAACTGAAGCCTCATCTCTCAAGAATTTGGCAGTGGTATTACAGACCGGCAATAAGACAAGGTATCATTATATAAAAGACAAAAGAGGAACGAGATCACAACGGTTCTAGACTTGAAAAAGGAGCTTTTCACTCTGACGGACAGCCTCAATATTGTACTCCTCCCTCACCACCTTCCGGGAGTGTACAATACCGAAGCCGACAATCTCTCGCGCAATCGCGCAGGCTCGGTGTGGCATCTACTACAAGGAGCAGCTTTAAACATACTTCATAGATCGTTCGTCTCAAAGGGCTCACGTAGTTTAGAAATGCGCTACTCTCGGCTTGTCCGACTCTAACGCCTGCTTTCAGCAGATGTTGGACTTACGAGCTAATGTGGATCTTCCCTCCGCCGGAGCTACTACCGCTCGTCCTGCAACACCTCGCCTCGCCTCGCCGTACCTGCCTATTGTATTCTACAATAGGCAGGTACTTAACCACGCAAGTGGATGAAGCCCTTATAGCGCCCAGTCTTGAAAAGCCGCGCTTGCGCGTCCAGCCGAGATACGATACCTGGACAAGGTAATCGTCGATACACCACAACCACCAGCTTATATCGAAGCCTTGAAATCTGAAGCTTGGCTCATTTTGGGGACGACAACAAGTCTGTTATTGTGCAGATACGCTTAAAACTTATGCCCCCATTGGAGAAGATGGTCAGAACGGTGTTTATAGTAATATGATGTAGATTTTCACTGTCCTTTACCAAATGAAGTAACTAAATATACAACATACTGGCATATTTGTATTTGACGGATATTTTTTGGAGAATGTGCTCATGGACTTCACAACCTTTTCCTGCTTCACCGTTCTACTACGGAACTGCAAGAAGTCGTGAGTGCCCTAGGGACGCCTCCTAGGTGGTTGGCGTTCGATTTACTTTGCTGAAACATATAGAATGTCCTCCCAGTGTCCGTATGTCCTGCCTGGTACAATTTGAGTGCTTCCACGGCGGGAATCAATGTGCATTTTCTGGATAGGCTCATTTCTAATTTGACCTCATCATTGCTTTCCATTGGGAGTGATTGTTGTCAAGCGTAAACCTATCATTTGTACATAAATCAGCCAGTTTCTATTTATGACACAATTTCGAATGTTATAATCCCATCATATGATTTATTCAAACATATCTTGGACGTTGTAGCGAGGCCTCCTAATCTTGCTTTTTGGAACGCACGAATACGGGACACAATTCCAAATATAAATAATTTATGTGAGGTATCTAGTCATACGGCCAAAATTCTTTTGTTGTCATTTGAGCTTTCGTGTTCATGACCTTACACTTTTAAATTGTGATCCTAGACATATTATAGATGGAAATATCTACTTTTCAGTATACATATTATATGGCTTCTCCTGACCACAATATTATGTAAACTGACCCAAATTCGAGCTAAAATATAGAATTAAGTATTGTTTTGGCTCAGAACTGTAATAACTGTATCAAAATTACTTATACACTTATTAGCACGCGGGAGGCACACAGGCCAGCCTAGCCCATAGTATCATTGGCGTTTTGGGTTCAAAGGCTTGTATAAAGAAGCTAGTGTTGAAGCTAAATCATAGTTCAGATCAGATCCACATTGGATTTTATTTTAATTAAATTGGGTTAAAAGTTCTATAAACGATATTCTTGTCTAAATCAGGGGCCTGTGAATACAACTGCTATCTTAAAGAATTAGATGGAAATTGTAATGACATTAGTGCGATATCAAAAAGTCCCTTTTGCTGTCAAGTTTTACTATTTCCTATAGACATAATTGGTACTATTACCTGTCGCGATGTTTTAATAACATAATATTCTTTGAACTAAAAGTATAATAATAATCTTTCTTTATTGCTACGGACATAATATCCAATACATGAAAATTAACTTTTTACAAATTAAATTAAACTTAAAATTAGATTATTTTAAATGAGATTATTTTACATATCGGCAACTCTTGATACACTGAGAGTGCATGTGCATGTCCACCCAGTGCCTCATGAATGGATTTTCCGGCTTATCAATTAAGGTTGCAAGAATACTGTTGGAGCTTCCGCGCGTTCTGCTCATCACTGATGCTGCTCTTTTTCTCATTATTGCGTAGAAATCATCTGTGTGAGCTTCAGCAAACATCAGTGACGCACTGCAAAACCTCGGTAACCCCAACAGCAGTCTGAAACCATTATTGTACTGGACGCGTAGGTCGTTGATGGCTCTCTGCGTATATGTCACCCACAGACTGCACGTGTAAAAAGTTTGGCAGTATGCCTTAAAGAGAGTGATTTTCACTTGCTTATTGCAACGCGCAAATCTGCGGGCTAACATATTGCATCGAACCGCCAACGCCCTACGCTCCCGTTCTAAGTCTTTTACATCGGACAAATCCTCCGTCACAATGTGCCCCAGATATTTAAACTCAGTGACTCTTTTCAGACAGACGCCGTTAAGAGTCACTGGAGGAATAACATCTATCGAGCTACCTTTACTTTTAAAAACTAGTAGTTCACTTTTTTTTACATTATATGTGAGCCCATGTGTCACAGCATATGACTCACATATTTTGAGCAACCTTCTAAGCGCGCTAATTGATGGACTCAGCAGAACCATATCGTCTGCATAACTTAAGTTGTTAATTATAGTTCCGTCAATAGAACAGCCAATTTCAGTTCTGCGGAGCTCATCAATCAGCTGATTAATGTACACATTAAACAGAGCGGGAGATGTTAATCCACCCTGTCGAACTCCACATTCAAGACGGTATGCATCTGAATAAGCATCAGCCCATTTGACCCTGTTTGTTTGCGAGCTATACCAGAACTTCAATATATTAACGAGCTCTGGGGGTACATTAAGGTTCCATAACTTTTCCCACAGTTTTTCGTAACAGACAAGGTCAAATGCCTTAGAAAGGTCAAGAAAAGCAGCATAAATGGGTGTCTTCCGGTCTGTATAGTACCTGACAGTCTGCTTGAGCGCCAGTATAGCACTTTCCGTCGATAAATTACACCTAAAACCAAATTGTGCATCATTTATTGTCAAATATCTTCTAAGCTGGCGATCAAGCAGGCCATCAAACACTTTTCCGAGTATCGCGGCCAAGGAAATTGGCCTGTAGTTACCTTTGTCCGTAATATCACCCGTTTTATTTTTAACTACTGGCACTACTACACTCTCCATTAGTTCCGCAGGAAGGTAGGAATGCCGGATACAGAACGTATATAACATCGCCAGGATCCGATAAATATGAGAGCCAGCATGCACCAGGTGCTCTACACTCAGGCCATCATGTCCCGGAGCCTTCCCTCTCGCTAGGGTTTTTATAACACTTTTTACCTCTTTGGCATTAAAGGAGAGTGAAGAGTCCGAGACAGGTCCGACACACCCTGGAACCTGCCGACTCTGACCCAGAGGTGATTGAACTCTAAAATGCTCCTTAAATATATTAGCTATACGCTCTGCATCCGTCTCCCCATCCACACTAACAGGGAGGCCAACTCTAGGATTTAATTTGTTTGTTTCCTTCCAGAATTTATGGAATTTTTTCTCTTTATGTTGCTCCGCTAAGATATCCATTTGCAATTGTTCTCGATTTCTTTGACAAAATTTTAACTTATTTTTAAATTTCTTTTTGGTGTCCCTCATATCTTGATACTTAGTACCAGATGAGGGCATACCATCAGCTTTCCATATGAAAAATTTTTCACGTGCCTCCCTGTGCGCGTCTTTCACGTATTTATTCCACCCAACCACACGTCTGCCTCTCCCAACCCTTCCCGGCTGATTGCTCGTAATCGCTGCTTCCTGGAGTGTTCGTATAACTTTTTGATACAACTTGTCAATCACAAACCTATGGCTTTCGTCCGTGCAAATTTTGTCGCAACATAGGCTTAACTCCGAGGGGAAATCTATACTTTTCAGTGAGCTGTTACACACCTCATGGTATATACTGATCTGAGTCCTTTCCCCCCATTTTATTTTATCTATATTATGCATAAATATATTACGGTTATTTGATTTAATTCTTGTAACATTTATGTTACAAGTAATTTCTAAGGGGAAATGATCAGACCAATATACATCGTATCTCACCTTGGCTCCACTAATCGATAACCATGCTGCCTCCGTAACCAAGCAATGGTCGAGCCAGCGGCGACACCCGTGTGCATCACTTATAAAAGTGTACGTATCGCTGTCCCTCCCAAGCTTAGCCACATCCGCGCACACCCATCTCTGGTCTGAGCAAAAATTTAAAAGTTCTTTACCGAACCGTTCGCCGGGATGTGCATTAAAATCTCCCAATATATATACAGATTCAGTATTGCAAGATTCTATTATAGCGACAATCTCACCTAGACATTCAATAAAATCAGTAATATTATCTACCGAATCCGTAGGCATATACACACTAAAGAACAGCAACTCTCGATTTGCTGTTAATGCCTTAATGGCTGTAATACGAGCACTGTTACACGGCACAATAGTCACTGAGGTAAAGACACTTTTCCGCCACAACAGCGCCACACCCCCAAACGGCCTGCCTCTCATTATCCCTGTGGAGAGATCTATAGGTGATTTGCCAGTATACATGAAGTCGTTATGTATTTCCCCTAGTATAGTGATCTCGTCTGGCATAATCCATAACTCTTGGAGAGCTATTATATCAGCCGATTGACAAACTGTCTTAACCGATTCAGTAGACCTCTTGAGGCCCTTACAGTTAAAACTAATTAATGTCAAATTCAGTTCTGTATCCATTAAGGGGATTTTATTTCCGTCCTATTAGCTTGAGACTCTGCACTCCCATGCTTGAGAAATACGTACCGCCTGAATGCTACTCCCTCTGGCCACATATTTTCATCCATAAATAATGATAGTTTACGGTGAGGTATGTCAAATTTATATGCCTCATATTGTTTAGGCTGCCTCATTTTAATCTTGGTTAACTCGACCGTAACATTTGTCTTTTCATAAATATGTTTCGTAATGTCATTAATCGAAGCACCCTTGTCTACGTTATAAATGTAAAACGGAATTTTTATTTCCGCCGCCTTAAAACTCCCTTTCGAGTCAGTACATCCTTTGCCCTTATTCCCTATAAATCTATTTTTTATTCTACTTTTATACGTAACCTTGATCCATTCGTCTTCTTTTGGCCGTTCATTCAACTTTACGACATCGGAAAACGAAACTACCCGCGCTGCCGACGTCGGTGATTGTGCACTTGCCTGCATGTTCGAAACCGCAGTGGGCCTCTCCACGTGTCTATCCAGAGCGAGATCGCTGTTATAGGTGCGCATTCTACGTTGGAGCGAGACGTCACGATGCGCTTGCGTCGACGATGCAACACTGCCTTGTCCACAATGGCTCGAAACCGCGGTGGGCCTCTTGTTACACGCGTGCGGCGAGGAACAGGGATGCATATTCGCGCTTGTACCTTGACGAAAAGAGATCGACTGCTGCTCTTGAACTTGTGTTGTCTTGGACTCATTCTCGATGCACCCGGAGTTCATTGCTCCCATTGCCAGCTGATTATTGTTGTTCGCAATCGGTTTATCTATAACGCTAGGTACGCGTATCTCCTCACTCAAAAGCGCCTTAGGTCCGCTACACTTCGTGGGTGAGACAGAGATAGATCGTGTTCTGTCAGTTGGGCTTACAACCTCATTGCCTATGTTCATGCACTCGTCAGCTGATCCAACCGTTGACTGATTCAAAGTTATATGAGTCAGGCCGAAAGGTCCGCTATCAATACAATTAGATGGACCGGTACCTCTTTGATAATTCACAAAATCACCTCTATTACTATAGTCGATAGAGTCTTTTTTAGCTTGTCCATTCTTCATCGTTTTCAAAAAATCCTCCTTCAGTAAATACGTTTCTTTAATATTTTTAACGTCTGTTTTTAAGATTAGTAAATCTTTTAATAGTCTCGTCGCGTCGACATGATCAAAACATACCGGTGGCAGTTTTTGCAGTTCTTTTGCTACAAAAATCGGTGTTATCTCCGGATCTGTATCTCTAAAGAGGCAGATGATATCCTCTAATTCTCGCTGAGTCTTGCCATCCTTCCTTCTTGACACATTTCTCTTCTTTGTAGGCACCGACTCGAACAACAGCAATTTTGCCCTTTCGATGTCCTCTCCAGTGAAACCGGACACGCACACCCTCACCAAGCTCTCCGTATCCATTACATCCAACTTATTTTGGATGAAAGCCAGTACTTCACATATTACAATATTGCAATTCGCACATTTTACCAAATTTGCACTCGTAGACATCGCGGCCGTACGTTAGCGCTCCGCTCGCTACGACAGACGCAGCGCAACTGTCGGGTCATAATAGGTACCTGCTACAACTTTTAATTCATATGTACTTATGTACTTAGTAAAAAATATATCACATTATTGCGTATTCTTCTCCACAAGCCACCAGGAGATAACAAACAGGTCTCAATAATGGACTTCGGACATTTAACAGAACACACAATATGGAAATTTTACCTTCAAATAAAATTTTTATTGTGTTTCTTCCAATGTCCGAAGTCCAGATAATGTCTTCCTGGTGCTACCATTATCTATACACATCATTATTTATCGAACAATGGCGAAATATTGTGGCTTGTGTCAGCTTGTGTTTGTTAGTTCACAGATAGGCCGTTGGAGGCGTCGGTGGCGCGGAACACATGACGGAAATCAAAAATCTAGCGGAAACGGCGTGCGAAAAAGTAACGTACTCTCTCTATAATGGACTTCGGACATTGGAAGAAACACAATAAAAATTTTATTTGAAGGTAAAATTTCCATATTATGTAAATACGCTGCGTCGGCGGGTTAAAAACGCGAGTTGGTGCACTAAAAGAGCGACCTAGTTCACTAAGGAACTGGGAACTAAACTGACCGCCCCGCTCCCGGTCGACAAATGAAACGAAAATGAAAATGATTGAGAAATTGAAGCGAAAAAATTTATGGGACCATTTTGCAAACATTCTCAGCTATCGATTAAAAGAAAAAAAAACACGTAAATCGGTTCAGAAATCTCAGAAAAATTAGGAAAAAGAAGTAAATTTACCTACATGGAAAAAATACTTTAGGCTGGACGTGATGACGTCACTCGAGTGAGAGACGGCAAGCATTTTGCGTAAACTTAAATAATTAGTTTCTCCGTCATTTATTGATGGATTTCAAAAATTTTTTCACTGATTTATTAGTTTTGATCTATATTTTAATTCCATTGTGTTAAATATGATATTTTCAACATCAGGAAACTTCCTCATTTTACGCGATAACGTCATAAGAAATTAGAAAACAAAGATTGATAGATGCGTCACAAGCCGAACGCTTAGGCCGATCGTGCCTTCTCTATCGCTAGTTCCGCGCTCTCGCTTGTATGCGGAACGTGACAATGAGTCATGCTTTTTTGTGCGTGTAGCCGGCGTTCATCAATTTATACGACGTTATCACGTCAAAAATAAAAATACGTACAGAATACTCACACTGTCCTGGTTTTTATATGGTGGCTGAGTTTGTTCAGATCAACAGCGAACCGGTGTACGCACGACCGAAGCATGTCGATCTCTTCTTCAGTCCACTTACCACTGAAATAAGAAACATAATATGTTTCAAATATCGCAAAGCACTGGACGAAAAGTTTTAAATTATAATTGGAACGGCATTCCGAACCAGTGGTAGATTCAATGAGGAAGTTTCCGGAAGTTGAAAATATCATTTTGAACACAATGGTATTAAAATATAGATTAAAAGTAATAAATCAGTGAAATTTTTTTTGAAATCCATCAATAAATGAAGGAGAAAATAATTATTTAAATTCATGTATTTTAACGCAAAACTTCTCACTCGATTATGACGTCACAGCGTCTATTCGGAGGTATTTTTTCTATTTTTAAGTTTACTTGTTTTAATACCAATTTTCTATTCTATTATATTCTATAAGATTTTACTATGCGTTAAGATAATTCTCACGGCGCAACCGGCGGTTTATTAAATCGTTGATTCGTTAACGGGTTGCGTACACAAGGCCCGCGTCTCCATTAGGCGAACAGTGAGCGGCTGACTGTCCGCTGGCTGACCTCTGAGCGGCGAATCGGTCGCTAACTCATATAGCCCCCGGCACGTAAGTCGAGCGGTGAACTTCAAGTGCGCACAGCGTCGTACGAGTGAGCGGGACACAATACGTTTGGAGAGCCAATCAGCGCTTACGAGGGATCCGCGAGAGCTAATCAGTGCTTACGAACTGTTATATGGGACCCAGTGAAAGTCTTTTTAAAAAAAAAAACTTTATTGTGTAATTAAACAAAATAGAAAATAGAAATAAAAATGAATAAAACTTTCTAAAACAAACGGAAATAGAAACAAAAATAAATTGGAAATAGACGAGTAACCTCTTCGGAGGTTCGGAATAGACTGACTCACACTGCATCTAGGCAGTCAAGGGTGTTGCTGCTGGTGCAGCATGTGTCAGCATTAAGGCTAACAGAGCCAGGGTATAACACCTCCCCTCATTAAAAATAAACTTTGAAAATAATTTCGAAGTTTATGTTTAATACGGTTTAAATATCTCTCCTGGTTCTTGGAGGAGTTCTTTCCGTCCCTGAATTTCCAACTTCAGCTGTTGGTTGGAGAGTCTCCAAAGGAATCTCAGGGGATGGTGACGAGATCTCATGAGGGTTACTCATCTTTCTACAGAATCTACATTTAATAAATTTTAAAATCATGATGCAGACAATAGACAATATTACAAAATTAACTAATGTAGAATAATGGGTTCCGTATTTTACTATGTGTGGTTCATTAATAATTTTATCCAGTTCCTTAGTTATATCGCGGTTGAAGTTAATATTTTCTAAATCAATGTTTTGTAAATTAATGGGATTTGTATCAGTATTGTCTAATGTCTGTTTGAATTTGACAATGTTGCAACACGAATCGTCTATTATATTGAAATCTAAAGTGACAAGTAAGGGTGAACTTATATTTAACACATTATTATTAGAGTATAACCTTGTTGTTTTACAATAGGCTGTACATTGTTTGGGTATATCTAGTATACCCGTTCCAGAAATGCTGATTTCGTTTAAATCTAGATTGGTACATTCTATCGATAGTTTTGCAGGTATAGTTTGTATAAATATCCATCTATTATTAGTGATGGGTTTCCAGATGTCAATAACGCCAGATAGGAATTCCGTTTTACACTGCATTGGTATTTTAGTTATCACCTTGGTTAATAGTTCACTTTCACATGATGGATTTGTGTTTGATGAAAATATGTTCATGATATTACAAATATAATTCGAAGACTCAATCACTTTGCAAGGAGAAAGTGATTCGAGGCCACTGTAGTATGCTTTATCCTTAGTAATTGCTATATACTTATTGTCTGGCATGATAAGGCTGAATGAAACTGGCTTTACAGAGTTATGTGGAATCGGCAATGGGATGTTGTGATATAAATAGAATTCTTGGGGAGTTACAAGCGGAATCTGCAGTACAAACATAATCCTATTGTTTAGATAATAACATACCAAATTAGAAATATGAAAAACCAAATGAATTGAACTTAATTCTATCTTAAATGCTAATTCTAAACTTCTAGGCAAATGTTTATAGTTATCGACAAGTTCTCTGTACAGCTGATGAGGTGTTATTACAAAAGGGTGAAGAATATTTAAATTAGAGAAAAGCACGGCACTAGTTATATCCTCTAATTGGAATGACAAAGCAAGTAACGATGTTTCTAAACTATTTAAGACCGAATTAATTTCTGAAGTAATTAGTAATTTATTTGTAACTTCCGTTGTTTTCTTTAGTTTGACAGAGAGCTTGTCTATAGCTTGACTTAATTTATCATCATTGACCTTTAATTTGTGCAGCGAATGATTGAAAGAATTAATTGCAGAAGTAGAGACCAGTATATTTTCTTTCATTAGTGAAGCTAATTTCCTTGTATCACTTTGAACAGAATCTACTGCATTGTCGTACTTAACTGCGTCATTTTCATCTAAAGTACCAAATATTTGTTTTAAAATGGTTCCTACTCCGCCAATCCATGCTCCACGTTTCAATCTCTTTTCAAGAAGGTGAGAGATGGAAAGAAATTGCTTATGAACACTTTGATACCGCACAAATAAAGGTTCAAGCATATTATTGCATTTCAGGTCATCTGTAACATTTGTTTGTTTGCAAAAATATTTTATGTTCACTAATACGGAATTTATGTTTTGAATATGAGACTGAATATGGGAAATGTCAATTGGCATTAATATGCTTAAATGACCATTAATAATTTTAAGTTTACCTATGTAGTCAAAATAGATTCCAGAGCCGGAAGTGACTGGGTGAACAACACTTGACGTGACAAATGCAGATGCACTGAAATGGTAAACGGCTTAACTAAGTACAATATAAAACTAAAACTAAGACTTAACATATAAGGAAAATAATCAAAACCTTAAAATGATTTTTATAATTTGATCTTAAGTTATTGGGCAGAAGAGGAGGAGGGCCCTTCCGAAACTTCCGCTAACTTAACTTCATCAAAATGATGTTTAACGTGACGTCTATTAATTAGCAAGGAAAGGGTATTATTGCCATGGACCTTGACAACCTTATAAGGTCCTTTCCAAATGGGTGAGAGTGCTTTTCGAAGTCTTAAGTGATTTTTGAGATACACAAAGTCACCTACTTTGTATTGGACTGGGCGTGAATGTCTGTCATAATATTCTTTAGACTTTTCTTTTGATTTCCGGATGAATTCTAAAGCTTTTTCTCGTGATGATTTTAGCCGATGTTGTAACATACGGATGTATTCGTGGTAAGTACCTGTGGGACTTGGATCATACAGTGAATTTGGAAGGTAAGGTTTTTGACCGAATAATAATTCGTGTGGAGTGAATTTAGTAGTACAATGAACATTAGTATTGTAGGCCAGGATCGCGGTGTAAATATATTTATGCCAATCTGTTTGGGATTCGTTTATATAGGACTTGAGATATTCTTTTATAGTTGAATGGCTCCGTTCCAGAGCGCCTTGAGTTTGAGGATGATACGGTGATGACCAAATTTGTTTGATTTTGAGGAACTTACAGGTCTCTTTAAAGAGCTCTGCGGTGAAATTGGTTCCCTGATCAGTTAGTATCATTTTTGGCAAACCAAATAAGGAAATGAAATGTACAAGGCATTCTAGACACTCCTCAGCTGTAACATTGGAAATAGGATAGGCTGTAGAAAATTTGGTTAAGTCGTCTTGTAAGGTAAGTATATATTTTAAACCAATTCTGCCAGCTTGTGGCAAAGGACCCACAATGTCAAGACTAATCCTTTCAAAGGGTGCAGTTGAAGTTGATGTTATTTGCATGGGAGCTCTGTTGATTTGACGTAGTGCTTTATTGGATTGACATTGAGTACATTTCTTGACATAGTCTTCTATGTCTGATCTCATATTCTTCCAACTATACTTTTCTTTTATTCGATTTAGCATTCTTGTGGAACCTACGTGACCAGCTATGGGCAGGTCATGGTTTTCCCTGAGTATTATAGGGATTTCGTTAAGAGTTGGATATATGAGGGTATTTCTATAAATTTTGATAGCGATATTGGTATTGTGGAACAGGTAAGCTAGGATGTTATACAACTTAGTGTAAGAGATTTTCACGAAAGGGTCTTTAAAATCGGAGATCGCAATTTCACTAGGACTCACTGGTTGCAAGAGTAATTCATTTCGAAGATTTTGTAAGGCTTTGTATAATTCAGGATAAGTAACATCATCAAAGTGATGTACTTTAGTAAAGAGGAAGTAATAAAGTTTACTGTTTGACTCTAGAGTTAGAAATGAATGAAGTGATCTTTCTTTATTTAAGAAATCGCTGTTGTCATTATTATTAGCAAGAATTTCTTCAACACTTGGATTGGTTTCATCTAAGTCAATGGATGTGGGAACAATGATCACTTTGGAATCAGAAGATAGTAGTTTATTGGCATACTCATGAATAATGGTATTATATTTATAACCTTTATTTGACATCGCCCTTAGGTAGTCAGAATAGGAATCGTTTGAGATATTAGCAGGACTTGGTAAGTTAACGGGTAGGTTTCCATTGTTAGGGTTAGTAGGATTTAGAAGGGTTTCAGGATTAGATGGAGAATTTGGAAGATTGAAACCTGGATCGTCTGGAGGATTTAGAACAGGTAAGTCATTAGAAGTAGTAGGGTTTAGTATATTTTCGGGGTTATTAACAATATTCTCTTCTGTTTCAGGATTCGGAGGGATTTCGAGGAGATCGAAATCTATGTGTTCAAAAGGAATTGGAGATAGAGAGCTTAGATCGACACTCAGCGGGCTTGGAATAAGTTGGTTATCATCTAATTGTTGCTCTAATGGATCAGCATTAGCAATTGGATTCGGGGGAGGCAGGTCATTTCCTGCACGAGCATCATCAGTATTGATTGCATTAACAGGATTTAGAGAATCAGGCGGATATCGAGACAGAGCGTCAGCTGCTGAATTGAGTTTACCTTTTCTGTAAATTATTTCATACTCGTATTCTTCGAGTTTGAGTCTCCATCTTTGGAGTTTACTGGAGGGATCTTTATGATTGAAAAGCCATTTAAGGGGTCTATGATCAGTAATAATTTGGAATCTCCTACCGAACAGGTAGGGACGGAAGGTTTTACAACCAAAAAGAATTGCCAATAATTCTTTTTCGGTTGTACTATAATTGGATTCACTTTTGTTTAAGGTGCGTGAGGCATAAGCAACAGGTTTATCCCTGCCAATCGATCCTTGTGATAAAACAGCACCGATTGCGTGATTGGACGCATCACAAGTAAGTATGAAGGGCTTGGTGAAATCTGGATAGCAAAGAATTGGAGCTGTAGTAAGCTTATGTTTCAATGTGTCAAGAGCAAGTTGTTGTTTATTGTCCCACGCAAAGGGAATATCTTTTCTCAAAAGCGTTGTGAGAGGCTTTGCAATTTTGGAGAAATCTGGGATGAATCTACGATAATATGAAACTAGGCCAAGGAAGGATTTTACGTCTTTTGGAGTTTTTGGTATTGGAAAATTGATTACAGCTTTAATTTTTTCAGGATTAGGTTTTACACCTTGATCTGTGATTATATGACCAAGGTAGGCAACTTCTCGCCTTAGGAACTCGCATTTGTCAGGTTGTAATTTGAGGTTATGCTCTCTCAGACGTTGGAAAATACTTTGCAGATTATTTATGGCTTGATCAAGGTCATAGCCGTAGAGGACAATGTCGTCCAGGTACACGAAACATCGTGTCCCTTGGAGACCGGATAGAGTCGAATTCATTAACCTTTGGAATGTAGAGGGGGCGTTTTTAAGCCCGAATGGCATACGAGTGAATTGATAGTGACCTTCAGGAACAGAGAAAGCTGTTTTTTCTTTGTCCTCTTCTTCTACGAGGATTTGATGGAAACCGGAGGCAAGATCCAGAGTACTGAAATATTTACTTGAACCAAGTTGATCAAGGATTTCATTGATTTGAGGTATTGGGTAAGTGTCACCTATAGTCACGTCATTAAGTTGACGATAGTCTATAACAACACGCCATTTTTGTTGGCCAGATGAATCTAATTTCTTAGGAACCACCCATATAGGGGCTGACCAAGGGGAGTTAGAAGGTTCTATTATTCCTTGATTTAGCATTTGATCAATTTGTTTCTTTACTTCGGTCTTGTGGACTTCAGGAAATCGATAGGATTTAGCATGAATGGGATTTTGAGATGTGGTTTTGATCGAATGCTTTAGGGCATTCGTATATGTCAACTTCTCACCGGGTAGGTGGAAGATGTCGGAATATTCGGAGCAGAGGTCATATAAGGCGTTTGCTTCTTCTGAATTTAGATGTGAAGTTCTGAGTTGATTTAATACTTCTTGGGTACGGCGATAAGAATCTTGATGTTGAAGTTTATTAACAGGATGTGGTTGAGATTGTTGATTGGAGTATGATTGGGACTCTTCTATTGGACTTAGGATAAGATTTAGGTTGGAATTTATGGAAATAGGGGACTCTGATGTATTCACTACAGTCAGGTTTACTCTATTGTTATTTTTGACTTTGACTAGGCAATTTGCTACCAGAAGGTCTTTGACCAGTTTCTGGTCTTGTATGATCCCTTCTTTTATTTCAGGGTTTGCGATAGAACATTCGATGACCATTTCGGATCTTGGAGGAATATTGTAAACAGGTTCATGAAATAGTAATTTGATGTTTACATCATTGATTCTTAGGATATTTTTTATGTAATTAATATTACAACCGAAGGCGTTCAGCATATCGGTTCCGATTATGCCATCATAAGGTAGGTTAATTTCTCTTATGACATGGAATTTATGACTGATTGATTTTGAATTGGAATCAGAGAGCTGTAATTTTAAGTTGAAGTGGCCCATAGTCTTTGTTGACTCTTGGCCGGGATCTATACCCTTTAGACTAATTTGTTCTCTAACAAGAGTGAGATAAGTTTGGATAGAGTCATATTTGATGAGGCTAATTGATGAACCAGAACCAATGAGTAATGAAAGAGGAATATCCGAAACTGAGGATTTTACGAGAACGTGAGGAAGTAATATTTTTGTAGGATCAACGGTGATTTCAAAAATGTTGTTACAGTTGATGTCACCTGATTTTGAATCTTTTACAGAGTCGAGGGTTTGGGATTCGGTGTTGGATTTAGTAGAACTGGAATTTTGACTATGAATTTCGGGGTGGTTTTTAGTTCGTGAGACGGATACAGAGGGTTTCATCGTGGATACAGAGGGTTTAATTCTCGATACAGAGGGGTTTGTCACAGATACAGAGGATTTCAATACGGATGCATAGGATTTTGGCATGGATACAGAGGATTTTGACTCGGATACAGAGGTTTTCGACACGGATACAGAGGGTTTCAACACAGATACAGAGGCTGTCGACACGGATACAGAGGGTTTCAACACAGATACAGAGGCTGTCGACACGGATACAGAGGGTTTCAACACAGACACAGAGGCTGTCGACACAGATACAGAGGGTTTCAACACAGATACAGAGGCTGTCGACACGGATATAGAGGACTTGGTATCGATTTCATGTTTTTGGTGTCCCGTACGACACCAGTAGGGCGATTCAGAACACTTCGATTCGGTTTCGGTTTCGACAACTACCCTGTCGATACGGTTATTCTGAATTAAAAATACATCTTATCGAATGGTAAGTAATTCAGAATACTTCGATAACGTAACTATCGATCGATTCGGTAAGTTATCGTACGTTAAGATGTATTTTCAATTCGGAATAATCATATCGACGGGGTAGTTGTCGAAACCGAAACCGAATCGAAGTGTTCTGAATCGCCCTGCAGGACGGGACCTTTATTCGTTTAAAGAATTCAGAGGGTTGTCAATTTCGGAAATAGAGTCTACTTCGTCGCGAGACTCAGTGGTTTCTTGTGCAAAATTTACACGACTGGGGCCTGGTTGCATAAAATTTTTTCGACCAGATGTTTGTACCTGGGAATTACGGAAACGGTTGTTGTATTCGCGTTTTTTACAATTTTCTAATATATGGCCCTCGTTTTTGCAGTATCGGCAAATAATTGGCGACTTAGGAGATGTGTCATTGGATTGGAAGTTAGTGGACCTTTGTGCATAAGTTGGCCTTGGTAATGAGTTTCTAGGTCTGTTACCTTTATTCTCGGCGGGTTGGGACTTCCTATACAGAGTCTGTTGAATACGTTCCTCGGATACGGCTATATTAATAGCTTCATTTAATGTTTTTGGAGACCTGCATCGCACTATTGTCGATATACGAGGAATGAGACCCATCATGAAGTGATGGAGGGCAAGGTCCTCCATGGCTGCAGTACGGCCGGATAACTCGGCTGGTTCCGAATTAGTTAGGGAAATTTCGGTTAAGAGTTGTGAAAGGCAAGTCTCCACCTTAAGTGCAAATTGACTGACATTCTCTAGCGGGCTCTGCTTGCTCTCTTGGAGATCTGCTAATAAATGTGAATAGTGTTTTCTTTCACAGAATTGTTCTTTGAGAAAATCTTTTAGTTGGAACCAACAGGCAAAATCTTTGATAGAGCAGGCAATTTCCGCTTTTCCTTTTAATTGACATAGAATATATTTGAACAAAATAGGTTTCTGAGCCTCAGTGGCAAGTTTGATAGCATTATCACAATTAATTAGAAAAGAATTAAGCGTTTCTCGGCACCCATCATAAGGTTTCACGAATTTGAATAGAACATTTAGTTCAAGTTCGATATTTGTGCACTGTTTCACAGACGTCTTTTGTAGAATCGGAGATTGCTCAGCGGATTCCGGAGGTTTGTTTGCGGAGAACATTGTCGAAGGCGACGAACTGGCGAGACTTTGTTTATGTTATTGCAATAGATAGTGGTCGGACTCACATGAATGCGTAGGCCGCGATAGCAGTGAGCGACGCTTGCATTTCGGAGAAACGGCGGACACCCTGATGGTTCAGTGGTGAACAGGTGCGTTGAATAATGGAGTAATGTCCTCCAACAGGATACAGAGGAATACACTTCTGGACACAGCGCACATGAACACTAACAGTTTTGACACTTTGACAGATTTTTGTTTTACACTTCACTTTCACTGTCACGATTTTTGACACAAAAGTTTTTTGATACTCGGAGGGACCGGGGATACTAACTTTTTTATCCCTTTACGCTGCCACCAATGTTATATGGGACCCAGTGAAAGTCTTTTTAAAAAAAAAACTTTATTGTGTAATTAAACAAAATAGAAAATAGAAATAAAAATGAATAAAACTTTCTTAAACAAACGGAAATAGAAACAAAAATAAATTGGAAATAGACGAGTAACCTCTTCGGAGGTTCGGAATAGACTGACTCACACTGCATCTAGGCAGTCAAGGGTGTTGCTGCTGGTGCAGCATGTGTCAGCATTAAGGCTAACAGAGCCAGGGTATAACAGAACGATCCCCACGCCCTCCCCGCGACCCCCTCACACCCCGAGATACCTCATTTTCGACTTCTGCACATTGAAGTTCACCGCTCGACTTACGTGCCGTGGGTTGTATAAGTGTTTCTAAAACTACCCACCTAAATGCGAATCGATGCATCATGCAGCCCAAGTCTTTGGACATATTATCTGGTAAATTGCTAAAAGCGCATGCCGAGTGCGGGGTAAAAAGCTCAACTTAAAATAAATTCAAACTTCACTAACTGAATAATATACAAAAAAACAACGAGCACAAAAAAAAAAACAAATCAGTGATAGGTTTGCATATTTAGTTAGTGAAGGTTTGAACCTCGGCATTATTTCCTAACACTCCTTGGATGGTGCTCAGCATAGAGTACCTTATGGTTTAGAGATAACAGTGACCTTGTCGTAAAGCGCCATCTAACGGTATACGACAATTAAAGCCAAGAAAATCGCGCTCCTGGGTACTTATTTTTAATTTTTATTATTAAATGTAAGTTATTTAGGCAAATAAAACACCAGTTTAGCGATTGGATGGCTTTTATGTTTCCTTTTATTATATAAATTCACTACAGTACGTCACATTATTGAATCACCATTATCTAAATCTAATCGGTCACTATGAGTCCAAATCGTTAGGTAAAACAGTGCTCAGGGGTTTACGTGTAAGTCCAATCAGAATGACGAAGTCTTCGGAGTCCAGGGATCAAGCAAAGTCGTACAAAATCACAAAAACACAAACGGAGCACATTCGCGGATAACAAAAGGTGACGAAACCACAGACTAATGACCATAGTGGATGGACTTGATAGTTGCGACCACAGACTAAGAACATCTAGATCAAGAAGAAAATTTTCACAGAAGCTTCCTTTTATGGAATAGGCGCACACTAGGAAAGGATTATTGGAAATACTACAGGGGGGTTAAATACAGGATGAAAGTTTGTCATTTTGCAAGTTATATCCATGAAAATTGATGTTTAGGCTTTAGATAAAAAATATGAATTTCAGCATTTTTGAAAATTCTATTTACAAGTGGGTTAAATAGGGGATGAAAGTTTAAATGAGACCCCGTCACGTTTTCATGTCATTTATGAAGTTATATTCATGAAAATTGGTATTTTCGGTTAAAAATAAAAAATTATGTATTAAAGGAATTTTGGAAAAACTACTCCTAAGTTGGTACAATGGGAGATGGAAATTTGTATGAGATTAAAAATTCACGCGAATAAGTCACGAGCATTTCAGTAAGTAATGTACCTACACTCTACAGAGCTGGTTCTGGTTTTAAATTGTAGCAATTTTATTCTACTTTGAAAACGCTTTGAAAAGTAGTATCAAGAACTAGTCTCTTTCGGTTTTAACCGCCAAAATCTGAAAAAAATCCGAAATTTTCGCGGTTTTTCGATTTTTGACAAAGTTGCGTTCGTCGCTCTTGGTCAAAAACTCGGAATATTCATAGTGTCAACATCATAAACAAGTTTGCAAAAAATCTGAACTACACGATCTGATGCAAGGTCGGATTATTAAAGTTACTGGACTAACCATGAAATAAAAGATAATATTATGTACTGAGCAAAAAATATTACATTCTGTAACAGTGGGTAAACACGCAGCAACTGATCGACAGCGACTCGCTGGTCATTTATGTCTGTTGTGTCCACACAGTAGATATTTTGCCAGCGACATCGCGAGCACCGCTATTTGGTCGCCAGCGAATCGCCATAGACTAAACTAGCTACCGTGTGTACCGGGCCTTACGGCACAGATACTATTCTGCGGAATGTCGAAAAATTACCGAAATAGCGCCATCTAACGCAATGTGGATGAACTCTCTCGAGACTCGAACTTTTCTAAGAAAAAATTTTTGGATGGAGTGTTAGGGCCCTGGTGCTCAGCGAGGGCAGTACCTGGGCGGGCTGGTGCGGCGCGCTGGTCACAGTGCTGCTTACCTTGCGCACGGGCAAACCCGCGTCCTCGAACGCCTTCTTCTTTAGCGTGGTTCGGATTTGGGAACTGGAACGTATACAGGCGGAAGTTTTAGTGAAGTGAAACGTCTCTAGGATTGTTATGAGTTGAAAATAGTCTATGGTCTATGGTTTGTATAGATGATTTGACAAGTATAAATTGAAAATTTAAAAAAACCCCCGACATTCGCCATTTTGTGGTGGCGGCCATCTTATATGCATAGTGCTATTCTACTAGTCAAGTGCCTTAATTTTATACCCACATTGAGAGTTGTGAAAAAATATGTAATCCGCCATTTTGTGGCAGCGGCCATCTTGGACTGATTTTCATCAAACATAGCTAAGAACACTCGCGGCTAATTCACCTTTCAAACAAAAAAATCGCATTCAAATCGGTTGACCGGTATCGTAATCGGGAACAGACACACACACATACACACACGCACGCACGCACGCACGCACGCACGCACGCACACACGTCAAACTTATAACACCCCGTCGTTTTTTGCGTCGGCGCGTATTTACAGAATATACATAGCCAGAATGCACCCATAGGATTCTGGCTATGTATATATTGTAATGAAATGAATGTCCCCACGGTCTTCAGCGCCTGAAGACCGTGGGGACCATGGTGTGGATACGGACATGGAGGTGGATAAGCCAACCTGCCCTCGCCTCAACACTCCGGAACCCTCTGTAAGTACTGTTCTCAGTAATATCGAGGCAGTGCTAGCGGACCCCAGGGCAGACCAGCCCCAACCCCGGATAGAAACAGAGCCTATCACACTCAACGCACCAGACCAAACAGCCCCCGCCGAGCAACCACCGGCGCAGAGGGCGATTCTAGAATAATTAGTATAATCCAGACCAACCTCCAGCACAAACAACTAGCCACGGCCACACTACGCAGGCAACTGGAGGTTGAAGCCGAGACCATTGCACTGATCCAAGAGCCGTGGGTCAGAGGCAAAAACATATGCGGGCTCGGAAGCTGCAACGGTAAGATCTTCTCATACAGTAATGACGAGCCACCGAGAACATGCATCTACATTCCACGCTGTATTTCAGCGTTACTACTAACACAATACTGTTCCAGAGATCTGACAGCAGTCACAATAAAAAACGGAATACAACAAAGCATGGGTATGTCACCAAGACCCTTGGTGTTAGCATCAGTCTACATGCCCATCGAAGACCAAATACCAACAAAAGTTTTGATGGACCTCATCATGCACTGCGAGAACAACGACATAGACATAATCCTCTCTGTCGACAGCAACGCACACCACAACCTGTGGGGATGTACAACCAACAACAATAGAGGTGAGCAACTTGTCTCTTATTTACTAACAACTAACCTTACCATCTTAAACACCGGCACCGAACCAACGTTCGTATCAAGTAGGTACCAAACCATAATTGATCTAACTCTAGCAACATCCACGTTGGCAGACCAGGTTAAAAACTGGCATGTCAGCGAGGAACCATCGCTTTCAGACCATAGGCGAATATGCTACGAATTAGATCTAACTAAAACTCAACATATACCGAAGAGAAATCCGAGGAAAACCAACAGACTAAAATACAAAAATTTGATGAACAACATGATCGGCACAACAGAACCACAAGATATCGATTATATCGATATGATAGAAAACAACGTAACAAAACTAACAGAAGAAATAAAAACATGTTATGAACAAGCTTGTCCATTAAGAAAAAACAACACTAAACTAACCCCAAAAAACAACTGGTGGGGCCCTGATCTGGAAAGAATGAGGAAAGATCTCAGACATCTTTTCAATAGAGCCAAGAACACCAGAACGGAACACGATTGGGACAAATTCAAGGAAGCCCAATATAAATACAACAAACGTGTCAGAGAAAAAAGTCAGAGAAAAAAGTAAGAGCTCCTGGCATAAATTCTGTACGAACATAGAAACGAATGACACCGCCGCCAGGATACGTAAAATCCTAGCAGCAGATAACTACCGCACCCTCGGCTCATTGAAGAAAGCTGATGGAACCTTTACCAAAGATGATAAAGAGTTAAGCGAAACACTAATTGAAACACACTTCCCAGGTTGCAGAATTGTAAATTCACCAGACTGGGCAAATACTACATATACCCAACCAACGGAAGATGACTGGGATCTTGCAAACAGAATAGTCACTCCAAACAGAATAAAATGGGCAATTGATACCTTTCACCCCTTCAAATCAGGAGGGACTGATGGTATCTTCCCGGCACTACTACAGTGGGGTGTAACCGCAATAACACCCTGGCTGGATACAATATACAAAGCCTGTATAGCATACAAATATATACCACTGGCCTGGAGAGAAGTGAAGGTTGTCTTCCTACCTAAACCAGGTAGGAGTGACTACACCCAGCCGAAATCCTTCAGACCAATAAGCCTTACATCTTTCCTACTGAAGACGCTAGAAAGACTGGCTGACAGATTCCTTAGGGATGGAGCCTTAAAATACAAACCCTTACACCCACACCAACACGCTTACAGTACGGGTAAATCAACAGAAACCGCACTGCATTCAGTTATAGCCAAGATAGAACACGGACTTGAAAACAAACTGTCAACTCTAGGCATTTTCATCGATATTGAAGGTGCCTTTGACAAAACCACATTTGAAAGCATAGACAAAGCCCTGGGCAGATATAACGTACCAGGAACCCTACGCAGCTGGATAAAAGCACTGCTTGAACAAAGAATTATAAAATTGGACATCAACGGCACCACGAAAGGTGTGGTAGCGAGAGGCTGTCCCCAAGGAGGTGTCTTATCACCAATCCTGTGGAACCTCGTGGTTGATGACCTAATAACGAAATTAAACAAAGACGGATTTTACACAATTGGTTATGCCGATGATATTACCATTCTAATTAGCGGCAAACTGGAAAAAACACTTTATGAAATTATGCAAAGAGCTTTGAGACTAATCGAGAGATGGTGCAAAGAAAATGAATTAACGGTTAATCCCAAGAAAACAGAGATGGTTCTTTTTACAAATAAAAGAAAAATCGAACTAAACAACCCACCGACCATGTTCAACACAGGCCTTCAACTATCCAATGAGGTAAAGTATCTTGGAGTTATCCTTGACTCCAAGCTCAGCTGGAAAAGGCACATAGATGACAAAATCAGCAAATCACTCATAACACTATATCAATGCAAACGCATGCTGGGGAAAACCTGGGGATTAAAACCAAAAATAATTAAATGGCTTTACCTAGCAGTGATAAGAAGTGCACTAACATACGCCGCACTAGTGTGGTGGCCGAGAACACTTCTTATCACTACCCAGCTAGAACTACAGAAATTCCAACGACAAGCATGCCTCGCCATCACTGGCTGCATGAGCACAACGCCAACAACAGCACTAGAAGTGATACTGGGGATCACACCTCTACAATTACACATTAGGGAAGAAGCAACACTTGCGGCCCTCAGACTCAAGACACTGGGTTTATGGAAGGGCTATGACACAGCACATACCAAAATTCTAACTCAAGGGATCAATAAAGAGCCCCGTTTAGAGTGGATAAGCGACAGAACTATCAAACAATTTACACTAGAAAGAAATTACAAAATAAACGCGGAGGAACACAAAAACCCGAAACCAGCCCAAGACACGATTGAAGTGTACACCGACGGGTCCAAAACCAGAACTGGCACAGGAGCTGGAGCCTACTGCCAAGAACTCAACATTCAGATAAGCCACGCACTCGGTAAGGACAACTCCGTTTTCCAAGCAGAGTGTACTGGAATCACAACAGCAGTCATAGCAATGACCAACAGACAGGTAACAAACTTTAAAATTAACATTAACTCGGACAGCCAAGCCGTTCTCAAAGCCTTGGCTAGTACCACATCAACATCCCTACTCATACAAGACTGCCATAAAGCCTTGGAAGAACTCTCCATCTCCAATGATATCACCTTACGGTGGATCAAAGGACACGCGGGAGACCCGGGCAACGAAGCAGCTGACGAACTAGCACGTAAGGCCACGACACTGGAAGTTGCAGGACCGGAACCTATGGTACCTATTCCTTTCAGTGAGTACAAGACCTGGTTGCATGCACTAACACGCAAGGAACATTCCACACTCTGGAACAATGCCACAGACTGCCGTCAGACAAAGGAAGCCTTTCCTACTCTGAACCAACAACTAACTAACAAACTACTGCACCTAGACAGAGGTAAACTCAGGAAGGTGGTGGGACTCATAACAGGGCACAGTCCACTAAACAAACACCTTTTCATTATAGGTGTCACAGACAGCCCTCTATGCAGAGCATGCATGGAGACAGATGAAACACCAGCGCACGTGCTCCTAGAGTGCACGGGCGTGACCGAACAACGCAGGATTCATCTAGGATCCCCAGCCTCACTCCAAGAAGTCCTCGGCAACCTGGGCGGCCTGCTAGGCTTCTGGAGCGACCTCGGATGGCTGGAGTGAAGACTTCAACGCAAGAGGCACATCACGCACAACAGACCTGTATGGTTTACGTGCGGACACCTGCCCAGAATGAAGATGAAGATGAGATATTGTAATGCAATTTTTCAATTTTTTACTACAAAGTATACACGAATTTTGCGTACTATTATTCGGCCGTTCAGAGAATGCGTTCCTGACACGTCGCGATTGAACTGACGACGTAGCTTTGTAATGGCGTTGCAGTTACGATAAAAATATTTTTGCTGGTTGTTTACCGTTTTAACAATTGATGAGCATTAAAACAACATTATTATATCAATAATCAATGAATGTTATAATTTTGTGCCAAACTGAGTGTCAAATAACTTGGTAAACAATATTTTTCTAAATCTATACTGCGCTATTACAAGGTTATGTCAGCGCTTTATATTTGTATAATAGTGCTGTGCTAAAAATAACAGGCCAAGTATCGTAATCTGTTCTTATACAGTTATACTTATAATAATATAGATTCAGTTGACGATTCAAAAGTACTTGTAAAAGTTTATTTGAATAAAAAACTTTTCTATTCTATTCTATTCTATATAAAATAATACGCTTTGTTTTTCTTTTTAAGAATTTGAAAATAATGGACTATAAAATAACTTTTATGAAATATAAAAATAAAACTATGACCAACCCGAACGCGCGAAAGAAAGTAGCATTTTTAGGGTTCCGTAGTAAACAAGGAACCCTTATAGTTTCGCCATGTCCGTCCGTCTGTCCGTCTGTCCGTCCTCGGTTAATCTCAGAGACTATTAGTGCTAGAAATCCGTAATTTGGCATGAGTATAAATATTAATCACGCCGACAAAGTGGTGAAATAAAATTTTGATAAATATATTTTTTTTAGGGTAGCTCCCCTACATGTAAAGTGGGGATGAATATTTTTTTTCTCGTCTACCCCATAGTGTGGGGTATCGTTGAATAGGTCTTTTAAAAATACTGTGGGTGTGGGAACATCATTTTTCGATTTCTAGATCCGTTTGTACAATATGATGTTTTAAAGTGCAAATTTTTATTAGAGTAAAGTGTCCCCCCCCCCTCTATCAGCCAAATGGCAGTATATAGGAACTTGAAAAAATTCACAGCAGTAGGGTATATAATCAATTTTAAAGGAAAACTATCACGGCTAAGTAGGGTTCACAGGTTAAGGAGTTATATCTGTTTTTCGAGGATTGTGACTACGGAACCCTACACTGCGCGTGGCCCGCCACGCACTTGGCCGGTTTTTATATTTAGGTTGAAAATGGTAACCCCAAATGGCGTTGGGCCCCCATTTTGTGACGCTAAAACAGTCGTCTGTTGTCGTTTCGTGCGCATAGACCACGTTCTTCAAGTGTTTTCGATCTGTTTTTATTTGATAAAACAATTTAATTATATGAATATTACCTTTTTTTGGTTTCTACTTAAATAACTAAAATATAAATTTTAAATGATTCCGCCAATTTAAAACGAAAATAATCTTAAAATAATGCGCCGGTTCATTTTGGAGGAACGGTAACGAACTCAGTGTTATGTTGTGCCCATCACTAGTCGTGACTAACTGATAGGTGTCAGGAACGCATTCTCTGAACGGCCGAACTTTACTAGTATATATTTTGTAACGTGGATGCGCGCGTTCATCGTTCCAATTTATACAAGGCCAAAACACCACCATAGAAATTTTATTAAACCCCGATACAAAAACGACGGAGTGTTAAAGTTTAATCTGTGTGTGTGTGTGTGTAGTGTGTGTGTGTGTGTGTGTGTGTGTGTGCGTGCGTGCGTGCGTGCGTGCGTGCGTGCGTGCGTGCGTGCGTGCGTGCGTGCGTGCGTGCGTGCGTGCGTGCGTGCGTGCGTGCGTGCGTGCGTGCGTGCGTGCGTGCGTGCGTGCGTGCGTGCGTGCGTGCGTGCGTGCGTGCGTGCGTGCGTGCGTGCGTGCGTGCGTGCGTGCGTGCGTGCGTGCGTGCGTGCGTGCGTGCGTGCGTGCGTGCGTGCGTGCGTGCGTGTGTGTGTGTGTGTGTGTGTGTGTGTTCCCCTGTAGCGCTCAAATGGGTGAACCGATTTGAATGCGGTTTTTTTTTGTTTGAAAGATGAATTATTAGTCGAGACTGTTGTTTGATGAAAATCGATCCAAGATGGCCGCCGCTACAAAATAGCGGATTACATATTATTTTATCACAACTCCCTCAATATGGGTATCAAATGAAAGGGATTGACTAATAGAATAGCACTATGTAAATCCGAGATGGCCGCCACCACAAAATGGCGAATATCGGGGTTTTTTTAAATTTTTTATTTATACTTGTTTCAAAATTACTTAGGTAACTGTTCGAACTTAACCGACTTATTGCTTGGAGTTGGGGTGCTCAGATTTCGTTTTGGACCACATTCTACCTAGGACCCGATAGAACCTAAGTGCCCGGCCTGCGGCCGGGCACATGAATATTTATGTTCTAAACTAACCTAACCTAGCTTTTGAAAACAAAAAATAATTAAAAAAAATATATGATTTCCGCGCTCTGATTTATAATATAAAACCACAAAACCAATGTTGCACCCAATAGGCGGCTAACTTTGGGAATTATGTTTAACAAAGTTTTACAAAATTTAATTTAAGAAAATCGCCATTTTGGTCACAGTCCTGAAACTCTAGTTAAAATTTCAGAGCGCGGAAATCATATTTTTTTTTCAAAATTATTCCTATTTTTCAAAAGCTAGGCCGGCCGCAGGCCGGGCACTTAGGTTCTATTGGATTTTCTTCTTTCTCTTTCTCGAATTGCACACGCAACAGCCATCTATATTGTAAAATTGTAATAATTAATAAAAAGCATCTATTAGAGTTGTAAAGAGTTTTATAATAATTCAACGAAATACAAATATCATACAACAAGATTAGTTTGTATGCATACTAGCAATGTATACAAAGTAGTCACTTAGGCTATTACAAAGTATACACGCGTATTTGCATACTACCCTTGTATACATTGTAATCACAAATTGAAAAATCGCACTACAATATATACATAGCCAGAATCCTATGGGTGCATTCTGGCTATGTATATTATGTAAATACGCTGCGTCGGCGGGTTAAAAACGCGAGTTGGTGCACTAAAAGAGCGACCTAGTTCACTAAGGAACTGGGAACTAAACTGACCGCCCCGCTCCCGGTCGACAAATGAAACGAAAATGAAAATGATTGAGAAATTGAAGCGAAAAAATTTATGGGACCATTTTGCAAACATTCTCAGCTATCGATTAAAAGAAAAAAAACACGTAAATCGGTTCAGAAATCTCAGAAAAATTAGGAAAAAGAAGTAAATTTACCTACATGGAAAAAATACTTTAGGCTGGACGTGATGACGTCACTCGAGTGAGAGACGGCAAGCATTTTGCGTAAACTTAAATAATTAGTTTCTCCGTCATTTATTGATGGATTTCAAAAATTTTTTCACTGATTTATTAGTTTTGATCTATATTTTAATTCCATTGTGTTAAATATGATATTTTCAACATCAGGAAACTTCCTCATTTTACGCGATAACGTCATAAGAAATTAGAAAACAAAGATTGATAGATGCGTCACAAGCCGAACGCTTAGGCCGATCGTGCCTTCTCTATCGCTAGTTCCGCGCTCTCGCTTGTATGCGGAACGTGACAATGAGTCATGCTTTTTTGTGCGTGTAGCCGGCGTTCATCAATTTATACGACGTTATCACGTCAAAAATAAAAATACGTACAGAATACTCACACTGTCCTGGTTTTTATATGGTGGCTGAGTTTGTTCAGATCAACAGCGAACCGGTGTACGCACGACCGAAGCATGTCGATCTCTTCTTCAGTCCACTTACCACTGAAATAAGAAACATAATATGTTTCAAATATCGCAAAGCACTGGACGAAAAGTTTTAAATTATAATTGGAACGGCATTCCGAACCAGTGGTAGATTCAATGAGGAAGTTTCCTGAAGTTGAAAATATCATTTTGAACACAATGGTATTAAAATATAGATTAAAACTAATAAATCAGTGAAATTTTTTTTGAAATCCATCAATAAATGAAGGAGAAAATAATTATTTAAATTCATGTATTTTAACGCAAAACTTCTCACTCGATTATGACGTCACAGCGTCTATTCGGAGGTATTTTTTCTATTTTTAAGTTTACTTGTTTTAATACCAATTTTCTATTCTATTATATTCTATAAGATTTTACTATGCGTTAAGATAATTCTCACGGCGCAACCGGCGGTTTATTAAATCGTTGATTCGTTAACGGGTTGCGTACACAAGGCCCGCGTCTCCATTAGGCGAACAGTGAGCGGCTGACTGTCCGCTGGCTGACCTCTGAGCGGCGAATCGGTCGCTAACTCATATAGCCCCCGGCACGTAAGTCGAGCGGTGAACTTCAAGTGCGCACAGCGTCGTACGAGTGAG
>CAKKTA010000015.1:42500-53567 GCA_920104075.1 Melanargia galathea
CTAGCTTTTGAAAACAAAAAATAATTTAAAAAAAAATATATGATTTCCGCGCTCTGATTTATAATATAAAACCAATGTTGCACCCAATAGGCGGCTAACTTTGGGAATTATGTTTAACAAAGTTTTACAAAATTTAATTTAAGAAAATCGCCATTTTGGTCACAGTCCTGAAACTCTAGTTAAAATTTCAGAGCGCGGAAATCATATTTTTTTTTCAAAATTATTCCTATTTTTCAAAAGCTAGGCCGGCCGCAGGCCGGGCACTTAGGTTCTATTGGATTTTCTTCTTTCTCTTTCTCGAATTGCACACGCAACAGCCATCTATATTGTAAAATTGTAATAATTAATAAAAAGCATCTATTAGAGTTGTAAAGAGTTTTATAATAATTCAACGAAATACAAATATCATACAACAAGATTAGTTTGTATGCATACTAGCAATGTATACAAAGTAGTCACTTAGGCTATTACAAAGTATACACGCGTATTTGCATACTACCCTTGTATACATTGTAATCACAAATTGAAAAATCGCACTACAATATATACATAGCCAGAATCCTATGGGTGCATTCTGGCTATGTATATTATGTAAATACGCTGCGTCGGCGGGTTAAAAACGCGAGTTGGTGCACTAAAAGAGCGACCTAGTTCACTAAGGAACTGGGAACTAAACTGACCGCCCCGCTCCCGGTCGACAAATGAAACGAAAATGAAAATGATTGAGAAATTGAAGCGAAAAAATTTATGGGACCATTTTGCAAACATTCTCAGCTATCGATTAAAAGAAAAAAAACACGTAAATCGGTTCAGAAATCTCAGAAAAATTAGGAAAAAGAAGTAAATTTACCTACATGGAAAAAATACTTTAGGCTGGACGTGATGACGTCACTCGAGTGAGAGACGGCAAGCATTTTGCGTAAACTTAAATAATTAGTTTCTCCGTCATTTATTGATGGATTTCAAAAATTTTTTCACTGATTTATTAGTTTTGATCTATATTTTAATTCCATTGTGTTAAATATGATATTTTCAACATCAGGAAACTTCCTCATTTTACGCGATAACGTCATAAGAAATTAGAAAACAAAGATTGATAGATGCGTCACAAGCCGAACGCTTAGGCCGATCGTGCCTTCTCTATCGCTAGTTCCGCGCTCTCGCTTGTATGCGGAACGTGACAATGAGTCATGCTTTTTTGTGCGTGTAGCCGGCGTTCATCAATTTATACGACGTTATCACGTCAAAAATAAAAATACGTACAGAATACTCACACTGTCCTGGTTTTTATATGGTGGCTGAGTTTGTTCAGATCAACAGCGAACCGGTGTACGCACGACCGAAGCATGTCGATCTCTTCTTCAGTCCACTTACCACTGAAATAAGAAACATAATATGTTTCAAATATCGCAAAGCACTGGACGAAAAGTTTTAAATTATAATTGGAACGGCATTCCGAACCAGTGGTAGATTCAATGAGGAAGTTTCCTGAAGTTGAAAATATCATTTTGAACACAATGGTATTAAAATATAGATTAAAACTAATAAATCAGTGAAATTTTTTTTGAAATCCATCAATAAATGAAGGAGAAAATAATTATTTAAATTCATGTATTTTAACGCAAAACTTCTCACTCGATTATGACGTCACAGCGTCTATTCGGAGGTATTTTTTCTATTTTTAAGTTTACTTGTTTTAATACCAATTTTCTATTCTATTATATTCTATAAGATTTTACTATGCGTTAAGATAATTCTCACGGCGCAACCAGCGGTTTATTAAATCGTTGATTCGTTAACGGGTTGCGTACACAAGGCCCGCGTCTCCATTAGGCGAACAGTGAGCGGCTGACTGTCCGCTGGCTGACCTCTGAGCGGCGAATCGGTCGCTAACTCATATAGCCCCCGGCACGTAAGTCGAGCGGTGAACTTCAAGTGCGCACAGCGTCGTACGAGTGAGCGGGACACAATACGTTTGGAGAGCCAATCAGCGCTTACGAGGGATCCGCGAGAGCTAATCAGTGCTTACGAACGATCCCCACGCCCTCCCCGCGACCCCCTCACACCCCGAGATACCTCATTTTCAACTTCTGCACATTGAAGTTCACCGCTCGACTTACGTGCCGTGGGTTGTATAAGTGTTTCTAAAACTACCCACCTAAATGCGAATCGATGCATCATGCAGCCCAAGTCTTTGGACATATTATCTGGTAAATTGCTAAAAGCGCATGCCGGGTGCGGGGTAAAAAGCTCAACTTAAAATAAATTCAAACTTCACTAACTGAATAATATACAAAAAAAAAAAACAACGAGCACAAAAAAAAAACAAATCAGTGATAGGTTTGCATATTTAGTTAGTGAAGGTTTGAACCTCGGCATTATTTCCTAACACTCCTTGGATGGTGCTCAGCGAGGGCAGTACCTGGGCGGGCTGGTGCGGCGCGCTGGTCACAGTGCTGCTTACCTTGCGCACGGGCAAACCCGCGTCCTCGAACGCCTTCTTCTTTAGCGTGGTTCGGATTTGGGAACTGGAACGTATACAGGCGGAAGTTTTAGTGAAGTGAAACGTCTCTAGGATTGTTATGAGTTGAAAATAGTCTATGGTCTATGGTTTGTATAGATGATTTGACAAGTAAAAATTTTAAATTTAAAAAAACCCCCGACATTCGCCATTTTGTGGTGGCGGCCATCTTATATGCATAGTGCTATTCTACTAGTCAAGTGCTTTAATTTTATACCCACATTGAGAGTTGTGAAAAATATGTAATCCGCCATTTTGTGGCAGCGGCCATCTTGGACCGATTTTCATCAAACATAGCTAAGAACACTCGCGGCTAATTCACCTTTCAAACAAAAAAATCGCATTCAAATCGGTTGACCGGTATCGTAATCGGAAACAGACACACACATATACACACACGCACGCACGCACGCACGCACACACGTCAAACTTATAACACCCCGTCGTTTTTTGCGTCGGCGGGTTAAAAACGCGAGTTGGTGCACTAAAAGAGCGACCTAGTTCACTAAGGAACTGGGAACTAAACTGACCGCCCCGCTCCCGGTCGACAAATGAAACGAAAATGAAAATGATTGAGAAATTGAAGCGAAAAAATTTATGGGACCATTTTGCAAACATTCTCAGCTATCGATTAAAAGAAAAAAAACACGTAAATCGGTTCAGAAATCTCAGAAAAATTAGGAAAAAGAAGTAAATTTACCTACATGGAAAAAATACTTTAGGCTGGACGTGATGACGTCACTCGAGTGAGAGACGGCAAGCATTTTGCGTAAACTTAAATAATTAATTTCTCCGTCATTTATTGATGGATTTCAAAAATTTTTTCACTGATTTATTAGTTTTGATCTATATTTTAATTCCATTGTGTTAAATATGATATTTTCAACATCAGGAAACTTCCTCATTTTACGCGATAACGTCATAAGAAATTAGAAAACAAAGATTGATAGATGCGTCACAAGCCGAACGCTTAGGCCGATCGTGCCTTCTCTATCGCTAGTTCCGCGCTCTCGCTTGTATGCGGAACGTGACAATTGAGTCATGCTTTTTTGTGCGTGTAGCCGGCGTTCATCAATTTATACGACGTTATCACGTCAAAAATAAAAATACGTACAGAATACTCACACTGTCCTGGTTTTTATATGGTGGCTGAGTTTGTTCAGATCAACAGCGAACCGGTGTACGCACGACCGAAGCATGTCGATCTCTTCTTCAGTCCACTTACCACTGAAATAAGAAACATAATATGTTTCAAATATCGCAAAGCACTGGACGAAAAGTTTTAAATTATAATTGGAACGGCATTCCGAACCAGTGGTAGATTCAATGAGGAAGTTTCCGGAAGTTGAAAATATCATTTTGAACACAATGGTATTAAAATATAGATTAAAAGTAATAAATCAGTGAAATTTTTTTTGAAATCCATCAATAAATGAAGGAGAAAATAATTATTTAAATTCATGTATTTTAACGCAAAACTTCTCACTCGATTATGACGTCACAGCGTCTATTCGGAGGTATTTTTTCTATTTTTAAGTTTACTTGTTTTAATACCAATTTTCTATTCTATTATATTCTATAAGATTTTACTATGCGTTAAGATAATTCTCACGGCGCAACCGGCGGTTTATTAAATCGTTGATTCGTTAACGGGTTGCGTACACAAGGCCCGCGTCTCCATTAGGCGAACAGTGAGCGGCTGACTGTCCGCTGGCTGACCTCTGAGCGGCGAATCGGTCGCTAACTCATATAGCCCCCGGCACGTAAGTCGAGCGGTGAACTTCAAGTGCGCACAGCGTCGTACGAGTGAGCGGGACACAATACGTTTGGAGAGCCAATCAGCGCTTACGAGGGATCCGCGAGAGCTAATCAGTGCTTACGAACGATCCCCACGCCCTCCCCGCGACCCCCTCACACCCCGAGATACCTCATTTTCGACTTCTGCACATTGAAGTTCACCGCTCGACTTACGTGCCGTGGGTTGTATAAGTGTTTCTAAAACTACCCACCTAAATGCGAATCGATGCATCATGCAGCCCAAGTCTTTGGACATATTATCTGGTAAATTGCTAAAAGCGCATGCCGAGTGCGGGGTAAAAAGCTCAACTTAAAATAAATTCAAACTTCACTAACTGAATAATATACAAAAAAACAACGAGCACAAAAAAAAAAAACAAATCAGTGATAGGTTTGCATATTTAGTTAGTGAAGGTTTGAACCTCGGCATTATTTCCTAACACTCCTTGGATGGTGCTCAGCATAGAGTACCTTATGGTTTAGAGATAACAGTGACCTTGTCGTAAAGCGCCATCTAACGGTATACGACAATTAAAGCCAAGAAAATCGCGCTCCTGGGTACTTATTTTTAATTTTTATTATTAAATGTAAGTTATTTAGGCAAATAAAACACCAGTTTAGCGATTGGATGGCTTTTATGTTTCCTTTTATTATATAAATTCACTACAGTACGTCACATTATTGAATCACCATTATCTAAATCTAATCGGTCACTATGAGTCCAAATCGTTAGGTAAAACAGTGCTCAGGGGTTTACGCGTAAGTCCAATCAGAATGACGAAGTCTTCGGAGTCCAGGGATCAAGCAAAGTCGTACAAAATCACAAAAACACAAACGGAGCACATTCGCGGATAACAAAAGGTGACGAAACCACAGACTAATGACCATAGTGGATGGACTTGATAGTTGCGACCACAGACTAAGAACATCTAGATCAAGAAGAAAATTTTCACAGAAGCTTCCTTTTATGGAATAGGCGCACACTAGGAAAGGATTATTGGAAATACTACAGGGGGGTTAAATACAGGATGAAAGTTTGTCATTTTGCAAGTTATATCCATGAAAATTGATGTTTAGGCTTTAGATAAAAAATATGAATTTCAGCATTTTTGAAAATTCTATTTACAAGTGGGTTAAATAGGGGATGAAAGTTTAAATGAGACCCCGTCACGTTTTCATGTCATTTATCAAGTTATATTCATGAAAATTGGTATTTTCGGTTAAAAATAAAAAATTATGTATTAAAGGAATTTTGGAAAAACTACTCCTAAGTTGGTACAATGGGAGATGGAAGTTTGTATGTAATTAAAAATTCACGCGAATAAGTCACGAGCATTTCAGTAAGTAATGTACCTACAGAGCTGGTTCTGGTTTTAAATTGTAGCAATTTTATTCTACTTTGAAAACGCTTTGAAAAGTAGTATCAAGAACTAGTCTCTTTCGGTTTTAACCGCCAAAATCTGAAAAAAATCCGAAATTTTCGCGGTTTTTCGATTTTTGACAAAGTTGCGTTCGTCGCTCTTGGTCAAAAACTCGGAATATTCATAGTGTCAACATCATAAACAAGTTTGCAAAAAATCTGAACTACACGATCTGATGCAAGGTCGGATTATTAAAGTTACTGGACTAACCATGAAATAAAAGATAATATTATGTACTGAGCAAAAAATATTACATTCTGTAACAGTGGGTAAACACGCAGCAACTGATCGACAGCGACTCGCTGGTCATTTATGTCTGTTGTGTCCACACAGTAGATATTTTGCCAGCGACATCGCGAGCACCGCTATTTGGTCGCCAGCGAATCGCCATAGACTAAACTAGCTACCGTGTGTACCGGGCCTTACGGCACAGATACTATTCTGCGGAATGTCGAAAAATTACCGAAATAGCGCCATCTAACGCAATGTGGATGAACTCTCTCGAGACTCGAACTTTTCTAAGAAAAAATATTTGTATGGAGTGTTAGGGCCCTGGTGCTCAGCGAGGGCAGTACCTGGGCGGGCTGGTGCGGCGCGCTGGTCACAGTGCTGCTTACCTTGCGCACGGGCAAACCCGCGTCCTCGAACGCCTTCTTCTTTAGCGTGGTTCGGATTTGGGAACTGGAACGTATACAGGCGGAAGTTTTAGTGAAGTGAAACGTCTCTAGGATTGTTATGAGTTGAAAATAGTCTATGGTCTATGGTTTGTATAGATGATTTGACAAGTATAAATTGAAAATTTAAAAAAACCCCCGACATTCGCCATTTTGTGGTGGCGGCCATCTTATATGCATAGTGCTATTCTACTAGTCAAGTGCTTTAATTTTATACCCACATTGAGAGTTGTGAAAAAATATGTAATCCGCCATTTTGTGGCAGCGGCCATCTTGGACCGATTTTCATCAAACATAGCTAAGAACACTCGCGGCTAATTCACCTTTCAAACAAAAAAATCGCATTCAAATCGGTTGACCGGTATCGTAATCGGGAACAGACACACACACATACACACACGCACGCACGCACACACGTCAAACTTATAACACCCCGTCGTTTTTTGCGTCGGCGGGTTAAAAACGCGAGTTGGTGCACTAAAAGAGCGACCTAGTTCACTAAGGAACTGGGAACTAAACTGACCGAACCGCTCCCGGTCGACAAATGAAACGAAAATGAAAATGATTGAGAAATTGAAGCGAAAAAATGTATGGGACCATTTTGCAAACATTCTCAGCTATCGATTAAAAGAAAAAAAACACGTAAATCGGTTCAGAAATCTCAGAAAAATTAGGAAAAAGAAGTAAATTTACCTACATGGAAAAAATACTTTAGGCTGGACGTGATGACGTCACTCGAGTGAGAGACGGCAAGCATTTTGCGTAAATTTAAATAATTAGTTTCTCCGTCATTTATTGATGGATTTCAAAAATTTTTTCACTGATTTATTAGTTTTGATCTATATTTTAATTCCATTGTGTTAAATATGATATTTTCAACATCAGGAAACTTCCTCATTTTACGCGATAACGTCATAAGAAATTAGAAAACAAAGATTGATAGATGCGTCACAAGCCGAACGCTTAGGCCGATCGTGCCTTCTGTATCGCTAGTTCCGCGCTCTCGCTTGTATGCGGAACGTGACAATGAGTCATGCTTTTTTGTGCGTGTAGCCGGCGTTCATCAATTTATACGATGTTATCACGTCAAAAATAAAAATACGTACAGAATACTCACACTGTCCTGGTTTTTATATGGTGGCTGAGTTTGTTCAGATCAACAGCGAACCGGTGTACGCACGACCGAAGCATGTCGATCTCTTCTTCAGTCCACTTACCACTGAAATAAGAAACATAATATGTTTCAAATATCGCAAAGCACTGGACGAAAAGTTTTAAATTATAATTGGAACGGCATTCCGAACCAGTGGTAGATTCAATGAGGAAGTTTCCTGAAGTTGAAAATATCATTTTGAACACAATGGTATTAAAATATAGATTAAAAGTAATAAATCAGTGAAATTTTTTTTGAAATCCTACTAATATTATAAATGTGAAAGTGTGGATGTTTGGATGTTTAGATGTTTGTATGTTTGGATGTTTGTTACTCAATCACGCCGCAACTACTGAACCGATTTGGCTGAAATTTCAAATGGAGATAGCTTATGCCCTGACTTAAAACATAGGATACTTTTTATCCCGGAAAAGTATTCCTGTGGGACTAAAATAGATATAGACTTCCAAAAACGCGATAGATGGCGTTGACTATTCTTAGGTAAATCACGCTCACATAGCACATTATTACAATAGTTGCATGCATCTGTATGCGTATGCACTTTTTATCCTGGAAAAATCCACAGTTCCCACGGGATTTTGATAAAAACGAAATATATATCTACAGCTATAGGTAGATTACTATAGCAAACTTCCTTGAAAGTAGGTATAAAGTTTGGAAAAGGGAGCGGGAACGGGAGCTGGAAATCCACGATTCCCTTGGGATTTGTGAAAAACCGAAATTCACGCGGGCGAAGCCGTGGGCAGAATCTAGTCCATCAATAAATGAAGGAGAAAATAATTATTTAAATTCATGTATTTTAACGCAAAACTTCTCACTCGATTATGACGTCACAGCGTCTATTCGGAGGTATTTTTTCTATTTTTAAGTTTACTTGTTTTAATACCAATTTTCTATTCTATTATATTCTATAAGATTTTACTATGCGTTATATATATTGTTTAAAGAATATATTAACTTACATGGGTAAAAATTGTAGCACAATTAATATGATAACAATAACAGTAATTATAAAAACAATGAAGCATAATAAAAATTTTTCAGTATGTCGCCAGTGATGCTGGTCATCACTGGCGACATACTAATGGACCAGCGGACGACATCAGAAGGCTATTCTAGTATTATCATTATTCATTATCAGGGTAGATCGAATTACTTTGCTGTGGGCGTCACATGGGTACATGCCTAATTGAAAAGCCTTCTCATTAACTGACACACTAACTGACTTTGCCCTACCTACCTAGTCGGTCTTCCACCTCCCCTTCACAACCGAGCCATCGCCAGCCAATCTAATCTAATCTAAGCTACATGACACACATCGCACGATACGACCTATTTTGTATAACACAACCTATATCACAGTACACCGCACGCACGAACCGTCTTCCGCGAGAGCCCAGATCGGAATGTGTCAACCCGCTTGCGCCCTCTCTCCTATAATGACGTAATGGCGCAATGCTGGATTATTCACACTACAATATCAACGAGCCGACAAGTATCAATATTGAAAAACAAAACTAATTTACTTAAATTAAAACGTAAACAAGAACTCCAACCACTTGAGGGAACGAAGACACTCCAAAAATAGGAGTTTAAAAAAAAAAAAAAAACCTACCAGGTCTCGATAGGTGGCACTGATGTCAGTATGTCACCGGGCAGGACAATGCCTGCTGGGTCCGCTAGTTTCTACATACGAAAATTCCTTTAAGTAATTAACTTGAAACCACAGCTGTTTGACATTTTCTGACAAGTTACATAATATCTAAACATAGCAATAAACAAGTGGAAAATTGCTAGATAGTTACAAAGATACTTTAAAAAATGTTTAACCAACCTGCTAAACAGAGTGATGGGATGGCTAGGGAACACAACTTTGTTGGGTACAAATAAACATCTTCAAAATGTCTACGACAGACCCTTCTGTTACTGTAAACATAATCATGATCCATTTCAGCTACCTGACCCCCAATCTTCTTTAGCCAAACTTTGAACAAATCAATGTTTCGACTTGGGTTTGGGAAACGGTGCAGTGAGATACCTGGAAATACATAATGAAGTCAAGATATTAAACATTAAGCATGTCTATATTTTATAGTCACTCTACAACTCAAAACAGATAGCTCATTTCCATTGAAAAAAGTGCTAAAAAACATAGTAGATCACTGTTCAAATGCGAATTTACATTCTATACATAGCCAGAATGCAACCATAGGAATCTGCTCATGTATACATTGTAATGCAATTTTTAAATTTATGATTACAATGTATACAAGAGTAGTATGCAAATACTCGTGTATACTTTGTAATGGCCTAAGTAATTAGTTTTTTCCATAATATACATTGCTAGCATGCATACAAATGAATCTTGTATAGATCGCACGCAAAACTCGTGATTTCAAACTATATGTGAGCAGTTGCATGGTCGCCATTTTTATTAGTGGACCTCTCTTTCTGATCTATGGTAATCATATCTGAGTATATATTCTAAACATTACATCATCTTTCGGCACAAACCATTTGATTTGATTTGCTATATTTGTTGTCTCTGCATAATTACTATAAAAAGTTACATTATTATAAAAAGTGGTAATTAAAGTTGATTACTTAATACAAATGTGAAAAATTGTTACCAAAGATAGTCTGCAAGAGTTTTTACTAAGTAAATGTGGTGAATACAAACAAGAACTGTTTGAATGTAAGGGTGGGAAGAAGCTAGGTTAGGTTAGTACACAAATATTCATGTGCCATTGTGCCCTTAGGTTCTATTGAGTCCTAGGTAGAATGTGGTTCAAAACGAAATCTGAGCACATCAACCCCAAGCAGTAAGTCGGTTAAATTCGAACAGTTACCACAACAGACTTATTTGTATTTGAGGCAGCAAACAATAGGTACCTACACTTTCTGATTTAAAATAGTACGAATTTACTTACCATCGCCAGCAACAGTTGGACAGCCAGGCACACAACATACTTTTTGAGACATTTTACGGATACAATATGTAAACCTAATGCTTCTAAACCAATAAACAAACTCAAAATCAAATCGCAACGGAGTCCAGGGGGCATGCCAAGTTATCGTGTAAACAAGAAACAGTAGTCCAAAAACAAGCCAAAATAATATACGTAGTAGGAATCGTCACAGTCCGAAAGCAATGCACAAGTCGTAAATCTTTAAAATACACAAATTAAAACTCCAAAACCGTAAAACTTCGTTGCAATGAATTCAAACGAAAAACTTTTCTGACACTTGTCAGTTGTCATTCTTCTTCTTCTTTTTCGGTTCGTCCCTTTCGGGACAGGCCAAGATCGGTGACCATACAGCCTGGTAAGTCGTAATTAATATTTCCTGTGTTGTAAATTAAAGGCATAGCCTATTCTATCGTAACATTTTTTAAATGTTTTTCTTTATTTTAATCATTGTTATGATTCATCTGAATTAAATATATCTATATTTTTATAGCTTAAAAGTTTTCTTTCATAT
>CAKKTA010000020.1:0-51813 GCA_920104075.1 Melanargia galathea
CAACATGCTCATCCACCTTCCCCGAAAACCTCAAACACCTTTTGATCATCTCCATGGTGCAGTGGTTAGGTTAGACCACAGCGGTCCTATAAGTGGAACGCCCCAAATTCGATTCCCGGCAGGGGCAATTGGTGTTTATAATGTCTAAATTCTAAAAATTAGAGGAGTCCCATGTCGAACGACAGTCAGCAATAGATTATGAGTGCTTAATTTTAAAGTTTTTTCGGTATAAAAGAAAAAAATGTTATTTATTGCAATATTGCAATAAATAAAATATTGCTTTTTTTATTACTGGCTGATGCCCGCCACTTCATATAGGTATTTGGGGATTTAAGTTTTGTAAAAATCCCTTGGGAACTCTATAATTTTCCGAGATAAAAAGTAGTCTATGTCCTTCTCCTTTGTAGTTAGTCTATCTCTGTTACAAGTTTCATCAAAACCGGTTCAGTGGTTTATGCGTAAAAGGGTAACAAACAAACAAACTCACTTTCGCATGTATGATATTAAGTTAGGATCGTTATTTATTTTATCAACTTAAACTGCATGCCGGTTGATATTAAGTAGAGTTGTGGTGTCTTGTGACTCGTCTCGCTTTTCCTTGACATATCGATTACTAATGCTTACCTACAGTGCGACCATTCTATCTGTGAACTGAGGGAGGTCGCTAGTGTCGCCTTAGTATTGCCATACAATCGTTTATTCGAAAAAAATTACGGAAATCCCATAACAGTACGTATGAGGTACGAGAAGTCGCCCGCGACTAGTTATCCCAATCTGGGATTCACTACGACTCATCGCATCACATGCACTCCCGCCAAGACGCATTAATATATTATCGTCACTTTAATGTGTATATTTTACATATTACGTAAGTATACTGATGATAAATTTAGTCTGTTTTTAAATGGGTTTTAACAGCTATCTATTTTTACAGATTCTATATTAATTTCCGAAAAGATTTTTCTTATTATACCTAATAGGTATATATTAAAGATCGACCAGAATCTCATGAAAAATAGGGAAATGAAATTCCAAAGTTAGCAACACTACGGCTGCCCTAACGATAAACAAAGTAACTGACATTGTTTGTGAAATTGACTTTTTTGCATTAACAAAAGTTTTATGTCGAGTAGTTTTTTACCACAGTATAATATTTCAAATAACTTGAACCGTTTACTGAAAGGAGATGTCCCAAAATTGCCCCAGAGTCGTTTTAAGTTTGTATAGTGAAAAATACCAAGATACCTAACTATATAAATCTAATAAAATTACTTTATAATTATTATTTTGAAAGACAAAAATAGAAACCTACGAACTAACAGGGTTTTTTAAAATCATTCTAAAAAGAAGTATTTTTATTTCCTGTTATTGTTTACTGCCATTTTATTTACAGCTATAGTCTAATTTTTATTTGACGTGACGTTTGATGACTTTTAATGTTGCTAGAAATAAAACAGTTCCCACAAAAAAGATAATAAATTCAAAACTTACGTAAATAAAAATCAATTGCCTCATGTAGATATGACAAATGCCTGACAGATACTTCAGGTACTTTAGTTAGGGGTAAAATCGAAATTCAGTTAGTAACCCTGTTTTTGATTGTTGTCATAGTTGTCATGATAACAACTGTGTTATGTTTAAATGACGACTGTAATTAAAAATCAGACTATAGTGATGTCCGATACAATACAAGCAAGTACTCGATACTTTTGTTTCGATACCGAGTACTTTTGGTATCGAATAACTACTTTCAATTCTTACTTGGTATCGGAAGAAAAGTATCAATTCGAATCGATGCGCAGATACGAGTTTAATATTAATATTTTTTTTCAAAAAAAAAAAAGAACCGACTTCAATCGATTCGAACTAAAAAGTTTAAAATAATATTTTATTTATTTAGATTGACGATTAATCTACCTAACTCAAATAATATATAATTTTTCGAAGTCGGAGATAAATGACTTTCATATTTTTCTAGTTGAAAATGTGCCCCCCGCATCCCGGACAGCTTCGCGCTCCGTGGCTATCATGGTTCACCGCGCTCGCCTTCAAAAGTGGATACCTAATCTGACTTTACTTGCATTTACTTTTACATTTACTTTTTATTTTACATGAATTGCATGTGGTTTAGCGCCAACTCCAAAAAATTATATATTATTTCAGTTAGGTGGTTTAATCGTAGTATAGTTAAATCATAGTAGTCACATACATACTCGTACATATGGGTCGAACACAGAACCTCCTTTTTTTGAAGTTGGTAAAAAAAACTACTTTTAGGTTTTGACATTATTTTAAATCTTTAACGTTTGTCAGTGAACTGACAGTGATCGAACTATATTTTTGGCCCGACTTTTTTGTACAATGTGATCATTCCACCAAACCGTACCGAATGATATTGATCGATAAAATCAGCAACTGAGTCGTATACCATTGTATCGATCTACGTAAGTATCGGATTTGGATCGTGACGAACATCCCTATACAAGGAACTTCGTTGAGCTGCATGTTTGCGCTTATGTGATTTTCTTGTATTTTACCTATTTTACTCTGTTTTGTGAAATTCTTGCAGTCTGCGTCAAGTAATTGACCACTAGTTCACGCTCCGCAGTGTTTATAAGTTTGCAGCAGAACATTCGTGAGCGAAACGTGAATTAGAGATTTTGACTCTGTTGTGTTGTGACATCTCGACGGCAATGGCGTTTCATAATCGTTGTGTTAATTATATCATTACTTTCGATAATCCTATCTCGAAGAGTGCTTTGATTAATATCAGCTGTTGGACAGTTCCAAATATCTCTAAGTACGCCGTTAAATACCAAATAATACTTTGTGTTCTTTAAATTATCTGCAGCAAAATATTTTTTACTAACACAACTTTTTAGGTAGGATATTTTTAGGTGTGATGTTAGGGTACTCAATAAGCAATAACCATACTATCTAGGGTCAAGAATACTATTTATTATTAATTTACACAGAAAAACCAATCCAAAGGTAAAAGTTTCATCGTGACGCATAAACATTTTTTCTGGGGCAAACAATGTATTGGGGATGGGCCATCTCCTTTGAATTGCTCAAACAAAGTAACTGCATACACTAACCAGGAATATAAATGCAAAAACCAAGTAAACAACAAGCACAACACAAAAACAAAGTAATTGGATGTTGATTACTTTGTTTTTGTATTTAAAATGCAGTTGCTTGATTTTTCGTTTCTTGAAACGATCCTAGGTAAGGTATTCTGAATGTAATTACTTTGTTTATCACTAGGGCAGCCGAGTTAACCTAGTGTTGCTTACTACAAAATTTAATTTCCCTATTTTTCATGAGATTCTGGCCGATCTATACAATATCTTAGGTCTATCTATACTTTCCTAATTACTTCCGTCTCTATGCTTGCTACAGAGGTTAGACTAAATATGGTTCTTTATTAAAGTTATTTGAAAACATTTACTAACTATATGATATAATTATTTTATTTTATTAATTGTCCACTTCCAAACAAAGATGATAGGGCTAAATCCATTCCTATCTCTTTCACAGTGGTCCCTGCGGAAAAAGATAAGTAACACCTAAGTACTATTTTTAAAGCGGTGGTAATTTAGTTTAGTTTTGGGGTTGTCTATAACATAATTAGCTACTGTGCCCATTCTGTTTAAATACAAAATCTCTTAACTGATGTGACAGTTCTGAATAGGTACAATGCTATCTTTTCCCGCGGAGGTCATTGTAAAAGGCTTATAATACTATGTTTAGTTTAGTTTCAGTAGGTACATCAGAATTGGTACGAATGTACACCCAGCCTTATTTGCGCAATTTAATCAAGTGAAGAAATCTCAGCGTATAAATGCTCTCACGTTGGAAGAAGTTTTACTGAGAAATTCCCTTTGACATCCAAACCAACTTTCATTTCGTTGCAATTTGTTGATGCATTAATTTCATTCCTCTCCTATCCTCGCTAGAACTTTTACATAACTCTAATATTATTTGCGATGTTTTGTGTTCCAAGTCATAAGAGGAAAGTGTACAGCGTAGGTAAGTATATGTATTTGCCTTTATAAGAAATGTTATTATTGAACTCATTGCCGAGGGTTGTGACCCCTACCTATAATCATATAATAGTAGGGGTTTTCAGGGTTCTGTTTCTAAAGTTTTATCCTTTGTGTCATCATCATCATTATCAGCCCATTACTGGCCCGCTACAGGACATGGATCTCCTTTCAGAATGAGAAGGGTTTAGGCCGTAGTCCACCACGCTGGCCGAGTGCGGATTGGTAGACTTCACATGCCTTCGACAACATATGGGGAACTCTCAGGCGTGCAGGTTTCCTCACGATGTTATCCTTCCCGTTAAAGGAAGTAATATTGCTTAACACGGAACCTAGAAAAACGCCTTGTTGTCACTCTATTTATAGGAGTCTCATTGTTTCTGGTTTCACCTAAGATAATGTAATAGTTGTCACTCTGTTGTCTGACCTAGTCTGACCGTCTGCGTCCGTCCGAATGTCAAGGGTCATAATGTAGATGAAATGAGTAACAGATCTGAAATTTGGATATTTGATGTAGAATACCTAATGGCCCAAAACCGAATATCGAATGAGAAATTAAACTAAGTACCTAAATAATTTTTCAGTGAAGTTGCATACAAAAAAAGTAACCGAAAAACATTATTTTCTTACATCTGACATAATTATAACTACTTATTTACATCTGTTTTCTTTATTTTAAATGGACAGATGTAATAATTGTTAACAGATGATAGTTATAAGATAATTGGTACAAAATTCGAATCGGCAAAAAATTGCAGTTGAGACCACACCTCAAATGCACATTTTTCATTTAGCTGTTTTATGTTTAAAGCGAATATGAGTTGAATTTATTTGTTCGCGTCGCTCAAAGGGAAATTCCGAATATCTACGCTTTGAGCTGTGTTGTGTACAGACTGTCTGGATATTATGTCTCTTAAATTACCTAGCTGGCCTTTCATGCGAATGCTTTGCATTCGAACACAAAAACATTCCGAACAGCGCTCAGTCGTCGCATCAGTTGTTAACGGCTGAAACAAATACAACGCGCAACGGAAAATGCACGGCAGGACGACGAACTAAACGCTCGTATACGCGTGTACAATTTGTAAAGGGTCCATTACATTATACTATGTTTTGCTGCCAGTTTTGCTGCAGTCATCGCTGTGACTGACAGTCTAATGTGTGGTCTAATGTAATGATTGACGTTTGCATTACAATTATCTGTATAATTCACTACTTCTCCAGTTGATACTAGTACTTACGATTAACGGAATTGACTGATAGAGAAATTATTCATCATTATATAAGGAATTTTATGAAGCACCTCAAACTGCTTGACTGCAGGAACAAAGACGTAAAGAAACGACGCTAACTCTCCTCGCCAATTTTACGTCGCCAGCCCTCAACTTAGAAGTAGGCATCTACGCCTAACAGTATGACGTATATAATATCATTGTCGTTGTCAGTAGGTAGTAGGTATACTAATTAATAAAAATTAATAAAATAGTAAGTTCGCTAGTACGGAATATTGTTCTTCCTCTTTCCGATATATTATTTCATTGAATGAATCGAAATCATATCGGCTACCATTATACATACTTGTAAGGTTTGTATTTTCTTAATGAAACACTGGATGATTTCCGGTTATTTTATATTGATCATTTTCAACACAGTTACATACAGCAGGCCGAAAAGGAAATGACAAAGACAATTATAGATGACAGACAATGTTAGCCTCTAGGACCATAGACGACAGACTATTAAATATTGCTATGTAACAATACTCAATAATTAATCAATGTTCAATAAATCTAAATTAACCGGTTTATGTGAGACAGATGCGACAGCACATCTATGTCAATTCTATTAGCTGGTACTTCTTGTTTGCTATTATAGATTTGAGTTGATTCACCCTTTTTTCAACCAATCGCAGCCCGCGCGGAAAAAGAGCAGAAGAGTGGATTTCCCAACAACAAAATTCGCACGGCATGGGTGAAATCGGTACTGTCCAACGTTAATATAAGGATCTAATATTTTTTTTCTAGGTAGAATAGGTAGATACCTATGCGAGACTATAAATATTTATTGATTAGGACTGCAGTTTAGGAAATAAAAAATTTTTAAAGCCCCGAATTTATCATTTCGGTAGCTGTCCTCACAACCTTTTTCAATGTTATTTCCCTCATAAATCAAAAAGTATTGCTTATTTTGGTATATGGCTACTTTTATTTAAATTGTGAATAGTGACAGTATAGTTATAAAATAATTTTATGATAATATCTACTTAGTTTAATAACTGGTAAGTAAAAAGGCTTGTGTCCCAGAAAGTCTTCTCATCTCGGTGTTTTTTTTTTAATCGATTGTAGTTTTGCATAGGACAACTCTAGCTCCCCCCTCGTGCGCTTAAAATGTACGTAACAGTGTGGTCTATGTGCTTATCGTGGGAGGAAATGCGCCACTTGCCTGCGTGTTCCCGTAAAAAAAGTAAGTAGTTCGGTAGTAAGTTAATTCGGTGGCATGTGACAAACTTCTTATCATTTCCGTGTACAGGTATAACTTGTCTCGCAATTAGTTAATACATATAAAATACTATTCAAGAGTGCGTAATGGCAATACGTTTATTTGTGTAATATTCATATCATCTTATAATAAATAGTCTTCTTGTAATGCAAATTTTTGTCCGTATTTCTAATTTCGGTGTTATCATTTCGGTAGATTCGGTGGGCTAAATTGTCAACCGAAATGACAAAAAACTCACCAAAATGATAGAAATTCTCATTTCGGTTTTTTTAAATCTTAATTATCTCATTTCGGTGGATTTCTTTATCATTTCGGTGTTTAATTGTCTCATTTCGGTGGATTGTTTTATTATTTTGGTAGATTATTATTTGTTTCGATGAAAATTCAGGCCAGCAGGTAATTTTTTAACTAAACCACTTCAAAAAAAGAGTTTATGTATTTGACCCGTATGTATGTATGTATGTATGGCCGCAATTATCTCAAAGACTAATGAACCGATTTTGATAATTTTTTTCGCTATCGTAATTTATATACTTTCAGGGAGTTTTTAGTAATTATATTATACCTACGTTCATATAATTCATATGTACAAAATATTGAACGTTTTCATATTCTTGGTTGGTCACAGACTTTCAAACTGTATACGTTATTAGTCGCTGTATGCATCATAATATTGATTTTTTTTTTCTCTTCATTTAACGACAACTCTGAAATCTCAATAACTCCATATAACATTAGAAGCCCATTAAGTGTCGCAATATAGAGTTTACACTGTATTTAAGTAAGTGCGAAATTATTAAAATAGTAGAAATTAAAAGACTGATTATTGCTAAGCTAAGATTAAAATCGTTAATTAAAATATATGTCTTTTCATTTAATTTTTCAATTCCGGTTCCGGCTGTCAAGTGAACAAGTTGCATTGCAAAGTGTCTCCGTAAATTAAATCAAATTTGTTGTGAAAAGTGTGATTCATTAGCAAAAAAACACTATACTTATCTGAAAATAACACCATTCCAGTTAAAAAAGTCATTGGCTGTGCACAAATGTGACTAATAACAGTGAAATCGACGTGGAAAAGTTTGTGTTTCCAAAGTTCCAACAATCGTTAAAATAAAAACAAATAATAAGTCGTCACAAGTGTCATTCGGAACGTAGACAATATACTGTAGGAAATAAAACGTTGAAGGATTATTTACATCATTTATTTAAAATAACAAACAAAAATGGCAAAAGGTATTTGTCAAAATCAAAGCTTTATCACAAAAATACGACACTTGTATTTAACAAAATCAATGAGTTTAGACACTACACATCTAACAAAGAAAACAAAAGAATTCTCTACAGTTGGAGAATAGTCAAAAACTAAATGAGTTTACTAGGTACGCAACACGTGTTTAACTACATGAACAGAAAGTAAATGCTCACAAACGGGCATAGTGACGGTACCAGGTTTCGAAATGGAATGGCGCCCGAAACAATGGCGCACCGCCTTTTATAATGTTGCTAAGTGCAGGTGACGTAATTCGCTCGTTCCATGCGGAGACGTCCCCGCGCGGCTGAGCACGATGACGCGTCGTTCTACCCTCGACTACACGGCCAGCCTGATTCAGGCCGTCCTCGGGCTTCTTCCTCGATTCTTGAACAGCAGCAGTGTAGAGCTTGCTCTCGCAGCCGCTCACGGACCAGCAATGCCTGGCATCAACGATTAGACACAGTCTCGTAACCTGTAAGGATAACATTCTTTGAGATCTCTTACCCCAAATCACAGAAGAACCCTCAGTATTAAGTTAAAAATGGATTCCAATGTTTACTTTACGTACTTATCAACTCCTTGTTAGCTTATGTACCAAACAACACGATTATATAACCGCAAACAACGTCATATCACTAATTCTACACAAAGACTCAAAGTATGACACTGGCCATCAGGCCTAAAATCACAAGTTACGTTTCCCAAGTGTCGAACTTGGCTTTACATGATGACTAAATCACTGTCGTCAAAAACTCGCATAAAACACAAACCTTTCATAACTAAAATTGTAAAAATAAGTACGAATGTTTGGTACATAGTCTAAAACGGTCAAAAAGGGTCAGTTTTATCATTCAAGATCGGCTCTATCGCCTCTATGGAGCTTTTTGTCTCTACAGAGCTTTCTCAGCTCTACTGTTTCTAATAGGCTCTATGGCATGTAATTCACACTTCCTGTCTACTATTATGAAACCCATCTTTAAAACAGGAATGAAAGTTATCTTAATTGCATAACCAAGTAGGCATAAAACCAACAAAACTAAATTTATGAAGACAAATTTATGAAGCTGTTCTATGTCCATTCTAGTTAATTATGGATGTTCGGTCTATAGTTAACCTTTAAGTATGGACGTCATTTTTTCTTAACACTACTGTGGACGTGTAGTCTCACAGGCTCCTATATGTACACACATTTTTTTGGGGAATTTGATATAAGATCACTTTAAAACTGATTGAATATTAAAGTTATGGGATTAAGCAATAAAATGACTTGCTTGTATAATCAACTTTTATTTCAAAAATTATAGAAATTTTAAAAATCAAAAATTATGGCACTTTTTAGTCTAAATCTACTTAGGTTACATTTTTAGGTATTAAAAACAGCCAAACTTATTCCTCTAACAAAATGAGTCTTTTTTCCCCAAAATATAATAAATAGGAAACCAAAAACACAAAACACCTACTTCAGTTAACAAATATAAAAAATTTTGACAACAGTCTAATAACGTAAATTTATTGGTAGTCAGTGCACAAAAGAGACACACAGGTTTGTTGCACCCAACACAAATATGGGTCCTGGTCCTAGTCCTGATCTTGGTCCTGATCTTCATCATTGTCACTGTCATGATTTTGTATCAATTCGGACTCCAATATCAAAGATCTTCAATATTCTCTTCATTGTCACACTGATCCGAAGCTAACAACAACTCACTCACTTCTTGTTCGAAAGATTGATCTCCTGCACAAAAAGCTTTTCTCACAGGGCCCTAAACAGAACTCCTAGATAGTCATTTTGATTTAGAACTACCGGCTTTATTGTTTTTTGAAATTTTATACTAGAAAATTTGAAACAAACATAATCGCTCTTATAAAATATATCATAGGGCAAAAATGGACGTGTAGCCTGACAGGCTCCGGTCAATATTTTTATGGTCATTACTTACGTGATATTCATCGGAAGACGCAACCTACTCCCTCGTTGGTAGTTTTACAACTAAAACAAAAGCTACTGAGCCGCTCGGTCACCGGGAATTGGGGGAATCAGGTGAAACTAAGAAAACGAAAACATCGAGTAGCCTGTGAGACTCCACGTCCATACTTAAAGGTTAATTATGGATGTTCGGTCTATTCTGACCTTAACTTTCAATTCTCTCAAACTTTCAATTTAATTTTGCCCCCAATTTCCAAAGTTCAATATTGGAAGTAAAAAAAAATATGTTAGAAACAAACAATCTCGTCAGTCAGTAATAGTAGGTAAGTGTACACACTCAAGTACTTTAACATTTGGTAAAGTGCGAAACACTCGCTAACAAAATCCGGTAACACTCAATATCTTTCGGATACATGATCTTTTGAATCATCGCTAACTCATCAAAAGCGTCAGCGTCGCTTTAATCAACGCTTGTAACTTTATTCGTGCAAAAACAAACTAATTAATTTAGGAAGACAGGAATGTACCAGTACATTTATTTGTCAACTCGTAAACGTCAACAAACCTAGCAAGACAACAACAATTCCCAAAACTTTAGCAAATGAACCGATACAGATGAAGTCAGCACAAGCACTTTAACATTTTATTGAATAGCGAAACATCTGATAACACTCAATATCTTTCAGATACATACGCTAACTCGTCAGAAACATCATTTAATCTACGCTTGTAGTTTAATTCATGCAAAAACAAACTAATATACGTTCCGTAGGAACACACGAATGTACTAGTTGGTACCAGTGCATTATTTACTTTTTGGTAGAAAATAAGTAATTGTTAACTGGTAAACGTCAAAACTCACAACCATAGATAAGGATGTAAACGAAAACTAGGTCTAACTTGATAGCGTCACAATTTTAATTTCTACTTCTTCTTCGAAGACTTCTTTAGAATGAACAAAGTTTCTGAATGAATGAAAGTGGCCGTACTGTGAGTACCACTACACTATTTTTATATTTTTCGCCGTCTAAATCTTTGCACAAAAATGTGCGGTAGTCACATTTTAAATATTTGGTAAATGTTTAACATCACGTATTGGACATTTAAAATTGGAAAAATCTCACCAATGAGCCCAGTGATACTTAGGCTCAGACTTCTCCCATGTGTGGTGCGATGCATTCTCTGCACTCGCGTACTCGTTGAGGTGCTACAGCGATGCAGACGCACGCTCTCGTCACCCGCTGATCGGAACGGCAACCTCGTGAACTCGCGACTCGGTTCACCTGCATTTTCATAATGACATGACGGATTTCTCATCTGTAGAAGAAACAACATGTTAGGTCTATGTCATTTCTAGACGTTGTTATCTAAGAATAAGGCTATCGTCAAGTTATCATCAAGACATCATCAAGACATCACCAAGACATCATTAAGATATCAAAGATATCATGGACAGACTCGTGTTACTCTCCTTTCACTACGACATTTTGATATTTCAATTAATTAAATTCATCTTACAATTAGAATTCATTTTTAAAGATTTATCACGTCTACAGAGACGTACTACGAAAGTAATAATAAAAAATACGTAGGTTGGGTTTTACGTGAACTCCTCGGTGTCTCGCAACTGGATGCAGCCTGGGTGCGCCGCGCGACCTCCGCGCCGGCCGTCACCTGCAGCAGCAGCCTCGTCGCCGCTCTCGCCGCTCTGCACCGTAGCTTGTTGCAGGCACCTCCACACCCAACACTCGGGTCTGCCGTAGTACAAGTCCACCCCAGGACTTAGGTCAACGCACATCGTGCATCTCCCTGTCGGTGCGTAGCCCTTCGCTACCACCCACCCAGAGTGCTTCACACTCTATCCGGGTCTGCTGGACTTCATTCATCCCAATCAATTCATTACCTAGTGCAAAGTCAATCACCATCCACTAACTAACCGTATGCCTAACGGTATGCCTAACGTTATGCCTAACGGTGAGAAGCTTCTCGAAGTAATTAAATTAAATCACGAAATAAGCCTTAAATCATTACTTCTCGAAGTAATTCCTACTCTAGCCTAGTCTTGATCCTATTCTTCAGTTAAACCTACCTACTTTTCGAATTTTTTCTAAGAAGGATGGCAACCAACAGAACAATAGGCAAGGTTTTATGACCGAGATAAAAGAGTCAAATATTTGATGTCGATGAACGCGTTGCACGTTGTCGGACACCCGTCGCCTCGCCAAGGCGCCATGCACTGCGCTGCCACCCGCGTGGACTCGCCGCTGCTCTCCACATCAACCGGAGCTCGCAACGACCACCCGGCAGCGTGCTGACCACTCCACAGGGGCCACGCACTCTTACATCTGTACACAAAAAATGCAGCGCAAGTACATGTTCAAGTAAAATTATCTTTGTTCAAAATCAGTAGGTACACTGTACACAATGTCAAGCTGTTTCGGTTCTTTTTCTCTCACAGTTATCAGTGTTGTAAAGAACCATAAATAAGTTATGTGATTCAAGGCTCCTTCACGTTGGACAACGAATACAGCAATGGTGTGGCAAACATATCGGCCCATTTTTTGTAAAGTTGTCCACACTTCGGTAGGTTGTTCAGTTTGCATCGGTTCAGGTTAATGTGTACAGGCAACGCCCATTCTTTCACAAACACGGTCTACCAAAGTGACAAGTGACCCTTTTTGTATGCTAGCCACATAATAATCACAACGATCGACACGCATATTAGCCAACGTGAGCCTTTAGACAGTAAAAGTTGTAAACAAAAAGAATTTTCAAAATTCAAATTCTCAACATATCAGTACAGGCTACTTTACGAACTTCAAAATAAAAATTCAAATTCCCTGAATTTAGTGTAAATCAAAGAGATTTCAGCACTACTACTAGCCTAGTGGCTATAGTACTGAATACGTTTACACCGTAATATCGTTATAACTTTTCAACACTGGTAACGTTCCAATTTGCAGTTACTTCGTTACCTTCTTCGCGCTTTTATTTAGATAGCGACAGTTCAAAAAGAATTAAGCCAAAATTCTTTGCATGATGGGCATTTTGGCACTAACAAAGTCATACAGCGTTGGATAGATAATTTTTAGCTAACAAAAATACTTTGACAACAAGCTTTAAATAGTTGTCAGTTAATGTTGGATTTTTGGCTTGACATGGAATGTAAAAACGATATTTCCGACTTCCTGACGCGGTGCGGCGCGGCGGCCACGGAAACTTTTATATTTTTACAACCAATTTCAGTCTCTGATAGAATAGAATAGAATAGAAAAGTTTTTTTTTTATTCAAATAAACTTTTACAAGTACTTTTGAATCGTCAATTGAATCTACCATGCATGCATGATATTATGCAAGTGACCACGTCATCGCGTCTCATATTGTTTTACTATGCCAAAATGTACAAAGAGAAATGTTACAGAGTGAAAAATTAATAGGTAGCGAAAAAATGAATTTAAGGTAAGATTCCTCCGATTGGACATCAAACTGGAACTAGCGTCATGGAAATTCTAACTCAGAAGAATACCTTTCCAACGATGTATCACTCATACCGACTAATGCCAGTACCAAGTTCCATATAAATTTTGCCCATCATTCTTTTCAATGTAACCGCATGGGTTCATAACGGGTTCCTTTTATAAGCGTAAAAAGTCCTTTAATTTTATCACAAAATTAAAAATCGAGCGCTACTAGGTAGGCGCTGCACAAACCACGTATCACAACAAAGGAAAATAATTCAAGCTCATACCGACCGTCGAGTTCATCGAACTTTACCGCCACCAACTTCACCACGTGATGCGCGCTATACAAGCAGCGTCGCGGCGATTGCTGCAGCCGGTAGTCACAAAGCAGGCAGCGCATGGCAAGACGCCACGGCAGGCGCTGCGCGCCCAAGAGCCTCGTACTTGGCATCTCACGAAAACGCGCCAGGCGAGCGCTACACAAAGAAACGTAAGGCACGTTAACAAAGAGGGTATATCTGGCAAATGGTTTAAGTTCGCCGACCATAAAACAATTTTTTTGTAACAATAGACGGTCCTCTTATTACTTTTATTCGCTGACTATTTAAAATAAAAGTTCAAATTCAACCTGATATCCACGTAGTGAGCGCTACGCAAGCAGCGTCGCGATGCTTGCACAGACTGCAAGACGGCAGGCGTCGTAACAGATGCTAACAGGCACAGATGCACTAGACGGTGCATACACCAGCACTAGGGCGCAGCGACGTCGCAGCGGTTGCTGCAGCTGGTATAGTCACGAAACAGGCGGCGTGCACATGAGCACTGAAGCGGGCGCTGCGCATGCAGCTATGCGCTCGTCAGAGCGCCGGCAAGGCCCCGTGCTCACTCAGAACGCTGAAGCTCGCGGTGACGTGCTCAGCAGCACCAGGTTGGCTGGTTCCACACCCGCAGTTGGGCACGCTCACGCTCGTCACACGTTACTGCCTCGTTCGCAGCTCGGCACGCACAAGTAACTTTTCTTCAACTACCTGCAACTTACAAACTTTTTTCGAAACTATTAGTGGGCGAGGCAGTCCCTAGAGGACTCCTCTCTCTAGATCTACTCCCTATCAAGTAGCACTGTCACTCTGCCCAACTTAATTTGAATTCCGAACTTTTTATAAGGTTAACAACCTTAAATTTCCAAAATCAGAATTGGCAATCGAGCGCACAAAAGGCATTCAATCCCACTTCTGATGTAGGAAATAAAACGTTGAAGGATCCCGAGGGAATCGTGGATTTCCGGTTTCCGTTCCCGCTCCCTTTTTCAATCTTTATACCTACTTTCAAGGAAGTTTGCTACAGTAATCTGCCCATACCTGCAGCTGTAGATTTCGGTTTTTTTTTTTTTAAATCCCGCGAGAACTGTTGTTTTTCCCAGGATAAAAAGTAGCCTAGTGTTAAGTCACGCCATAATCTATCTCCATTCAAAATTTCAGCCAAATCAGTTCAGTAGTTGCGGCGTTAGAATAACAAATATACACACATACGTACATACATACACACAAACTTTCGCCTTTACAATAATACTAGCGGTCCGCCCCGGCTTCGCCCGTGGTACATAATATATTATAGCCTATAGCACTCAAGGATCACGTACATATCCAACGGTGAAAGAATTTTTGAAATCAGTCCAGTAGTTTCTGAGATTAGCGCGTTCAAACAAACAAACTCTTTCGCTTTACTATATTAGTATCGATAGTATAGATTAGTTTGATTGTTTTTATTGACAGCAAGACCCGCAACAATCCGGCAAAAGACCGCGTGAGGAAGTCGCGCAGCAAGTATCCGGGGAAAATCGTTTGCGAACAGGTAATGTCTGTGTGTGTGTGTGTGTGTGTGTGTGTGTGCGTGCGTGCGTGCGTGCGTGCGTGCGTGCGTGCGTGCGTGCGTGCGTGCGTGCGTGCGTGCGTGCGTGCGTGCGTGCGTGCGTGCGTGCGTGCGTGCGTGCGTGCGTGCGTGCGTGCGTGCGTGCGTGCGTGCGTGCGTGCGTGCGTGCGTGCGTGCGTGCGTGCGTGCGTGCGTGTGTGTGTGTGTGTGTGTGCGCGCGCGCGTGCGAGTGTGTGTGTGTCTGTCTGTCTGTCTGTTCCCCCGTAGCGCTTAAACGGGTTTGAATGCGGTTTTTTTTTTGTTGGAAAGGTGAATTAATCGGGAGTGTTCTGTTTGATGAAAATCGATCCAAAATGGCCGCCGCCATAAAATGGCGGATTGCATATTTTTACACAACTCCCTCAATATGGTTATCAAATGAAAGGGCTTGACTAGTAGACACAATGCCGCCGATGATATGCCGATGGCCGCCACCACTAAATGGCGAATGTCGGGGGTTTTTAAATTTTTAATTTATACTTGTTTAATTATAAAAATTTATAGTCCAGTAACTTTAAAGATCCGACCTTGCGTTGCGTCAAATCGTATAGTTCTGATTTTTTACAGACTTGTTTATGATCTTGGCCCAATGAATAATCCAAGTTTGTGACATCGAGCGACGAATGTAACTTTGTCAAAAATCGAAAAAACCGCGAAAATTTCGAGTATTTCTCAGATTTTGGCGATAATAACACAATTTACGACCAGAAATAGCTCTGTAAAATCTCATACAAACTTCCATCTCCTATTTAAACAACTTGGGGCTAGTTTTTCCAAAATTCCTTAAACACGTTATTGCTTATTTTAACCGAAAATCAAAATAGTACCAATTTTCATGGGTATAATTTGATAAATGACGTGAAAACGTGACGGCGCGGCGTCTCATTTAAATTTTCATCCCCTATTTGACGCACTTGGGGATAGAATTTTCAAAAATTCTGAAATTCATATTTTTTATTTTTTATCGAAAGCCCAAATAACAATTTTCATAGATATAACTTGAAAAATGGCAGACTTTCACACAAACTTTCATCCTCTATTTAACCCCCTTAGGTGTGGAATTTCCAATACTTTCTTAGTATGCGCCTATATCATAAACGGAAGCTAATGTGAAAATTTCAAGTTCGTAGTGTTAGACGGGTAATCGATATCGTAGAACGAAACGCAACTGTCAAAAATCATTATATTTATCTATGAAACCCCGTCTGACGTTTGACAGTTGACGTTTCATAGTTAGCGCGTTTATTGATGTCAACGAGTATTATCTGTCAATGTATATTTTGGAAGTTTTTAATAAATGTTATTAATAGTTATTTTTCATAATTCATTCAATAGTAGCTTCAAGAGGCTTGTTCTAACTGACTGACTGACGGATTGATCATTAACGCACAACCTAAACCGCTGAAGCTAGAAATTTAAAATTTTCACAGTAGATTCTTTTTATAATATGACTAGATGATGCCCACGGTTTCGCCCGTGTGTATTTAGGTTTGTAAAAATCTCGTGGGAACTTTGATTTTCCAGAACAAAAGGTAGCCTATCTGTAGTAAGTAGTAACCCGTCCACAAAACGGAAAAATTCCGTGGGATCCTTACGATTTCGGAATGCAATTCCTTACAGCATCAGGGTTGAGGAGTTGGACATGTACCTACTCGAGGTCATTCAACAATAAAGTCTTTAATTGGTATCCCCAATATCAATTTAAATAACCGACAGTGCCTAAATCCCATTAGTTTTGGGGATCAGATCCCCTACAGCATCAGGATTGAGGAGTTGGAATCCAAATTTTTTGGAGAACAGTGTCGCAATGTTTCTCTATCGATTAAAAAAAAATTACGCAAATCGGTTCAGAAATCTCGGAGATATCGGTGTACATAGGTAGAAAAACACAACTCCTCCTTTTTTGAAAGTCGGTTAAAAAAGTATCCTATGTTACTCCCTGGTTAATTCTCTACTTGTATGTGAAAGTCCCGTCAAAATCGGTTCAGCCGTTCCAAAGATTAGCCCGTTCAAACAGACAGACAGACAGACAGACAGACAGACAGACAGACAAAAATTTTAAAAACGTGTGATTCGGTTATAGTATCGTTCAAATAACCATATGAGCTTAATATGAGGTAGTTATTTCGATATTACAGACAGACACTTCAATTTTATTTATTAGTAAGTATACAACGTTAGTTTTACTTTACGCAAAACCTGAAAGTAGTTTGTTCAGAATCAGTAACAAAATCGAATCCAACCATTTTTATATAGTGTTATATTTTTGTCCAAAAATATTTTGAAATCCTACAAGCTTAGACACAACGATTTACCGCGCATCAGCTATGCGATTCCCTAAGGAAAAATAAAATTTACCGCAGTTGCGCATCAGCTGTTAGGTTAGACGAAGTAAACTTGGTATTCTCTTGTGTAACTTCGACTCGCCTTTGCGACACTAGCGCTTCATGAGCGAATGTGCTGGATGTGGAAAACTTGATTTTGACATTTACGTATGAAAATTGGTATTCCGCAAGCAATTTTACCGCGGCTGCAACTACATCGTACGCCTTCGCCTTCGATTTTAAATGTCAAAATGAAAAGCGTTTTGATTTTAGCTTTTTCCTACGATGTAAATACGATCACGAGTAAAATTGGTTCATAAACTTAAAGAAATCTTTGAATAAATTAACAATGTGAGTTTTCTTTTACCACAAAACGTTATAGCTCACATGGAAATGAGTTTAAATGTAAAAAAGGTAAGCAACTCCGTGGTAACATGCCTGTTTCTTAATCACGTAGATTAATTGAAACCTTTTCATATCTTAGAATAAACTTGGTTTTTTTCTCTCAGATATAAAAAGTTTCAAAACTTAACAGTGTTGATGGATCATAATCATTTTAGTAACCCACATTAGAAATGTAACATTTACTTACTGATGAAACTAATTAGGTAGATTTAAACCTAATCAACAAGGGTGTAATTTAATCATTTGAATGTCATAGTACAATAGGGTTAATAAGAGGTACTTACCTAAGTAAATAGTCTTGCGTTAGTGCTGTAGGTAGGTATGTTAGATTGTTTAATATACCTACCCTAAGTTGATAAGCACATATATAGATCCTGACTGTCACATAACCATACCTACCTTCTTAGTTTTTTATGGTTCTTGTTAGATTTAACTTACTTAAGTAGTTTTAATATTCTTTGCACTATTTTTAATATATTATTATTTAAATGCTTAAATCAATTTTCAGATATATTCACACAGAGTCCACCTTACTTACAACTAAGTAAGTACATATCTATTTCATGAAGCAATTCTGCAGATTCATCAAAAGAACTTGATAATGTTACTTTTACAAAAGGGATAACACAAGGAATAGTATAAATTAGCAGCTAAAAGAATATTTGGCACAATTCTACATAGCATATTTTTTTTTCAACTATTTAATTAGCCAACACCAAAGACAGTAATTATGAGTGAGAAAAAATAAAAATATTTTTCAAGAAAACTGATTTTTATTTTACAATTTCACATTTGTTAGCATTGCAACGAGTTAGCTAGGTTAGCGATTATTCTTACACATTGTTATGTTTTGTATTAAATAATAACAGTATTTAATTATATTCATAGAAATTGCCATTACCACAGGTACTTATCTTACATATTGGAATTGACTTATTATTCTCTGAGATTTAAAAAGTTTCAAAACTTATAAGATTTACCTACTGTATTGAGGGGACTATTCATAGTCTTAATAATTATGTAAGTATAGTATCATAGATATTAGAAATAAAGCATTTGCAGATGACACAAATTATAAATTAATATTCAACAAGTTCAATAACTGCCTCGTTGGTCTAGTGGTTAGCATATTCGACTGCAGATCACGAGGTCCCGAGTTTGATTTCCAGGTTGGGCAAATAATTGTTAGGTATTGGGTTTTTCTGTCAAGAAATTCTCAGTGCCAGCCCGGAGTTGGTAGTTGGCGGTGATTCACTCCCGTGCCTCGGAGAGCACGTTAAGCAGTCGGTCAGGGTTATTATCACTATTATGTGACAATATTCGTTAAAGCCAGCTAACCCGTATTGGAGCAGCGTGGCGGATCTAAGCTCTAAATCCCTCTCTCCTAAATCCTAGAAGAGAGGAGGCCTGTGCCCAGCAGTGGGGCGTCAATCAAAAGTGTCAAAAAGTGTCATACAATATGGTTATTGAGGGATAGATAAATGAGGCCTTGGGTTATCACTATGTATATATATATGTGTGATGCTGATGCCGCGACTTCGTCCGCGTGGATTTGAGTGAATTTTGATTTTTCACAAATCCCGAGGGAATCGTGGATTTTTCCTTCCCGTTCCCGCTCCCTTTTCCAACCTTTATACCTACTTTCAAGGAAGTTTACTTTAGTAATCTGCCTATAGCTATAGCTGTAGGAGAACTCTCAGGCATGCAGGTTTCCTCACGATGTTTTCCTTCACCGTTATCATCATCATCATCATCATGATCAACCCATTACCGGCTCACTACAGAGCACGGGGCTCCTCTCAGAGTGAGAAGGGTTTTGCCCATAGTCTACCACGCTGGCCAAGCGGATTGGCAGACTTCACACACCTTTGAGAACGTTATGGAGAACTCTCAGGTATGCAGGTTTCCTCACGATGTTTTCCTTCACCGTTAAAGCAAGTGATATTTAAATACTTAAAACGCACATAACTCCGAAAAGTTAGAGGTGCGTGCCCCGGGATCGAACCCACGACTTCCGATTAGAAGTCGGTCGTCCTAACCACTAGGCTATCACCCTCACCGTTATAGCAAGTGATATTTAAATACTTAAAACGCACATAACTCCGAAAAGTTAGAGGTGCGTGCCCGGGATCGAACCCACGACCTCCGATTAGAAGTCGGTCGTCCTAACCACTAGGCTATCACAGCTTGTAGCTGTAAATTGCAATAGCAAATTTCGGTTTTTTTTTAAATCCCGCGGGAACTGTAGATGTTTCCATATAGTAATAGGATAATAACAATAGCCTATGTGTTATTCCAGGTTTATAAGCTATGTATGTTTTAAATTTCAGCCAAATCGGTTCTGTAGTTGCGGCGTGAAAGAGTAACAAACATACACACAAACTTTCGCCTTTATAATTATTAGAAGTGTGATAAGATAAGAATAGGATCATACAATATTTAGGTATAGGCCGAGTTATTATGCACTTCCACTCTTTGTCTCATTAAGGTCTAATTACGAGAAAGTTTTAAGAGGTTTTACAGTAGATTTGCTACTTATAACTTTGCTTTTATCAATTTTCTGATAATTTATTGTAAACTGGATGATGCCCGCGACTTCACCCGCGTGGATTTAGGTTTTTGAAATCCTGTGGGAACCACTTGCTTTTCCGGGATAAAATTTGCCTATGTCCGTCCCCAGGATGTAAGCTACCTCTGTACCAAATTTCATCAAAATCGGTTAAACTGTTGAGCCGTGAAAAGCTAGCAGATAGACAGACAGAAAGACAGACAGACTTTCGCATTTTTAATATTGCAATATGGATTCTTGAAGGAATTCTGCAGATTATATTGTTTGTACCTTCTTCTAAAAAATGGATATAAGTTGTGTAATAAATAGTGGTAGATTTAAATGACGATTCAAAAGTACTTGTAAAAGTTTATTTGCATAAAAAAACTTTTCTATTCTATTCTATAGCAATAAATAAAAGAAAGTAAGTTAATCTAAAAGATTGAAAGTTAAACCGACTTCACCACTTAACAGTTCATATCGTGACAATTAAGTACTGAACCGATTTTGATAAAACTTGCACTGTTCCCTAAATTGAAGTTTTAAGCTAATAAAAATAAATAAAGAGAAAGAAGAATGGCCAGAATACGATCAATAGTTTCAGAGAAATGCGTAGACAAACATACATATACCGATGAAATGTATATATTTTTGTTTAGAAGCCCTTATAGATATGAATTATCATATGTGAATATTTTGCAGTTTCAATAACATTACATACATACGTTCGAATTGATAACCTCCTTTTTCTCAAGTTGGTTAGTGAAAGTACTTTTTTCTAGCCAACTATGATACTATACCAACCTCAAAGACAGACTAGTAAAAAAAATAAGAGATTTAAAAAAGTGATTTTTATTTTACAATTTTCATGTGTTGTGTAATTAATACATTAAATAATATTATAGCGGCTTGAATCATGATTCATCATGTGCCCTACGCGCTGCTGATCGATACATTTTGATTCCTTCAAAATCCTTCCTGAAAGTTACGTCCATCTCTTCCATCCATTCCAGCTGAAACATTTTAATTTAATATTAAATAAAACATTAAGTACAGCAAACTTAAAATATATGCAAGTAGTATAATTAGACAAATAATAAATAAACAAGACAGACACTTCAAACTTCCACATTATCAAGCTGCTATAATTATTTGAAGCATAACTAAAACATTTTGAAAATTTTTAGAATAGGTACCTATTCTGACTAGAATAGAATGTCTGTCAGGCTAATCTTTTGAATGAACCGATTTTGATATGACTTTTACAGGCTTAAAGAGGACTAATAATAGTACAAAGAATGATGTAGGCTAGGTACTCTTTAACCCAGGAATATTTAAAAAAATAAAAATTCTTTACATGCAACAATATAATACAGATTTTTAAAACTAAATCCTTGCAGACGAAGTCGTGGAAATCAATTAGTATTTGATGAAATAACACTGTACTAATTCCGGCTATAGAATTCAACCGATTTATACTGAGCGAGCAATTATAGTACCTAGGTAGTAATGAGTAACTATCATCTTGTTACGAACCTTTTGCGGATATCTTCTGTCGATGCTCACAACTGTAGAATTTCAACTTCCTCATCATTAAGTATATTATTATTGTCTTGTGTCCATTATTCAAGTTTGACTGGTCATCAATATCGCCACTGAACTCCTATGGTTTCTACCAACTTTAAAGCATTTAATGCATGTAGTATTATTCCCAGGGACTGAAATGATTGTCGATCTCACGAAATTTAGCACAATAATTCATATTCACATTTACGAGTAAGTTTAAATTTGTTTAAAGTAATTATTGCTGAGGTCTGACTTGTCACCAACACAGAACACCAACTTAAGGTACTCAGAAGTAGTCTGAACACTATAATTGTAGGTCGCCATAGCACTGCAGTATTGCGAGAATTAAAGTGGAATTTTAAATGTTTCGCTTTGTTTCTCTTTTTTATAGTTTCTCAAGAGTTAGAAAAATTCCTTCCCAAGTTTCAAGTGTTTACATACATGGTGATGTCATCCTGCCGGTACCCCAACGTTATTTTTTATATCGTGACGGCAAAGGCCAACAAGCATTCTGCCTGAGTCGAAGATAAAAGTCCTAAACAATGTTCATTTTCAGAGTATTTTGTATTTCTTTATGTAATTTTGTCATAAAACAATAAAATGTATCATAAAATAATTTAAAAGCCATTAAAAAGGCTGAATTTCTGAATCGTAAACTTTTTCCGATATTAAAATGAAAATAGCATGACATCACTGGGTCGCCCGGTTGAACATCGTAGGGTTCGTCTCGACAATAAGATCGCCGGATATGTTTATGCTACTCCAGAATACCAAATTTAACAACCGCTGTAGGTCTAGTCGATGTGTACGATGTTACATCGTAGACTACATCGATTCTAGCAACGTATAAACGTTTTTAAGAGAATCACACTGCAGCTGACGGTCGGCACACAACGGCGATCATTCAACCCGCGTCGATCGCTAGTCCCTGCGGCGACGGCTTGCGGTGACCATTTTTTTCGAGGACAACGACGCAACATAACAAGCTTATAACTTCATTACTTTTCATTATATTTCTTTGAAATTTTGTATAAATATTGTTAATGTAAAAATATTTGACACGTATTTCGGTTTTTGCGCAAAGTAAAACTAACGTTGTATATGTATTCGCATACTAAGAAAGTATTATTGGAAATTTCACCCCTGCGGGGGTTAAATAGGGAACCCGTTAAATGCGGAACCCTTCGTCCGCGAGTCCGACTCGCACTTGGCCGGTTTTATTTCACAACTCCCTCAAATCAAATGAAAGGGCTTGACTAGTAGAATACTATACATTATGATAAATTTCAAATCCAAGATGGCTGTCCCACATAACAGAGAACGTCCGGGGGTGTTTTAAATTTTAAATTTAATTTAAATTTATTTAAATTTAATTTTAAATTTAATATCGCTTGTGATTTTTCAGTGTGGTATTCAGCTCCGAGGGTACCGCTCGTACAGACATCACTTCCGTCAAGAGCATCCGGATGAGAAGCCCACGCAGTGCCCGGTCCCCCCTGTCTGTGCGACCAGTGCGGGAAATCGTTCAAGGTGACACTGGACATCATCACCATGACCATCACCATTACCACCATATTCAAAAACACATCATCATCACCGCCATACCATCATTATAATCATAATCATCACCACCACCACCATATCATCATCATCACCCTCACCACGACCATCATCACAACCATCACCATCATCATCACCATCACCACCATACCATCATCATCACCACCATATCATCATCATCACCCTCACCACGACCATCATCACAACCATCACCATCATCATCACCATCACCACCATACCATCACCATCATCATCTCCATCACCACCTCCATACCATCATCACAACCATCACCATCATCATCACCACCACCACCATACCATAAACATAACCATCATCATCACCACCATATCATCATCATCACCCTCACCACGACCATCATCACAACCATCACCATCATCATCACCATCACCCTCACCACGACCATCATCACAACTATCACTATACATCATCACCCTCACCACGACCATCATCACCACCATTACCATCATCAGCCGGGAGACAGTATGGCTTGAAATGAAGTAGGATAATAGGGATACTCATGGAAACTACGCAACAGTGACACTTGCACAGATCTCAGTCAGGCTTGTGTAGTTAATCTTTTCTTTATTTTATGACTACCTGCCTATAATCTGATTTTTAATTCGGTGGAATTCTGCAATTCACTCGGGATCTGTGAAAAACCAAAATTCACTCAAATCCACGCGGACGAAGTCGCGGCATCAGCTACTACACATATATACATAGTAATAACCCAAGGCCTCATTTATCTATCCCTCAATAACCATATTTTATGACACCACTACCACCACCACTACAGCCTATTGACGTCCTACTGCTGGGCACAGGCCTCGTCTCTTCTAGGATTTAGGAAAGAGGGTTTTAGACCTTAGACCCGCCACGCTGCTCCAATACGGGTTAGCGGGCTTTAACGAATATTGTCACATATAATAGTGATAATAACCGTGACCGACTGCTTAACGTGCTCTCCGAGGCACGGGAGTGAACCACCGCCAACTACCAACTCCGGGCTGGCACTGAGAATTTCTTGACAGAAAAACCCAATACCTAACAATTATTTGCCCAACCTGGAAATCAAACTCGGAACCTCGTGATCTGCAGTCGAATATGCTAACCACTAGACCAACGAGGCAGTTATTGAACTTGTTGAATATTAATTTATGATTGTTCCCAATTTGTGTCATCTGCAAATGTTTTATTTCTAACTAGCTGACCCCCGCGACTTCGTTCGCGTGTTTATAGGTTTTATATAGGATCGGATCGGATCTCATAATTATTTTATGTACCTAAACTAAATGTAGCCTAAATTACTCCTTATAACATCACCTATCTGCCATTGAAAGTTCCGTTAAAATCGATTCAGCCGTTTCGGAGATTAGTTGGAACAAATAGACAGACCGACAAACATAAATTTAAACGCACACCAGTTTGAAATAAGCCGTACGTTCAAAGATCCGGGTCCCAAGTTATTTGAACCCAATAAATGTATGTCATTTCTGAACTAAAAAACCTATGACCTTGAAATATTTACGGGACAATACCTAAAGTACTACCTTTCTAACAAAAAAAGAATGAGTTAAATCGAACTACGCGTTATTGAATTAGAGCTAAATACACGTTTTAACTTTCTTCCCCTCTCCCAAGGGAACCGTGCTGAATTTCGGGATAAAAAGTATCCTATGTCCTACCTCGGAGTATAAACTCATATCGTACCAAGTTTCATTCGAATCCATTCATTAGTTTCGGCGTGATGCGCGGCCAAGATACAGACAGACAGACAGACAGACAGACAGACAGACAGACAAAAATGAAACAAATTACAGTTTTGGCTTCAGTATCGATTATAGAGTGCCCTCCAATAAAAATTTTCAAAATATCTTCAATGTACAGAATTGGATCTGTTACAGTTTTATTATATTATAGATAGATAGATAGATATCTATGATACTATACTTACATAATTATTAAGACTATGAATAGTCCCCTCAATACAGTAAATCTTATAAGTTTTGAAATTTTTAAATCTCAGAGAAAATTAAGTCAACTCCATTGCAATGCTAACAAATGTGAAATTGTAAAATAAAAATCAGTTTTCTTGAAAAATATTTTTATTTTTTCTCACTCATAATTACTGTCTTTGGTGTTGGCTAATTAAATAGTTGGAAAAAAATATGCTATGTAGAATTATTGTGCCAAATATTCTTTTAGCTGCTAATTTATACTATTCCTTGTGTTATCCCTTTTGTAAAAGTAACATTATCAAGTTCTTTTGATGAATCTGCAGAATTGCTTCATGAAATAGATATGTACTTATCTTATCTTATCTTCCTCTGATGGGGCCCGCTAAAAAGCGGATGCACTTCGACCCTTATGGATCTTTTGTACTCGCCCCTTCCTTATCCCCTAGACCTCCTCAAACACCCATTCTAGGAGTTTGATTGTCGTCTTTAGGTTCAAGGGACCATAATCCTCCGGTTGCGGATAAGCTACCCCCAGAAGTTCCATTCGCTTTCTAGCCAGTCCGTCACACTCACACAAGATGTGTTCCATGGACTCATTTTCTTCATTACAGGCCCTACAAATAGGGTCCTCTGTAATGCCCATTTTGCATAACATGGCCTTTGTACTATAGTGACCCGTGTACGCCGCTATAGCATATCTTAGCTGTTTCCTGCTCAGTAAATTTACTTTTGCAAGAAAACCAGCCTTTATAGCTTCCATAAACTTCTTAGAGTGCCTTAGGCCTCCCATCTTATCCCACTCTGCCGACATTATCTTCTCGGCATATGTTGAAAGCGCCATGCCTACCACACAGGGTGCTAGCGCTACACATGGTTCAGGACCAACAAATTTTAGTACTGAACCTTTCCGAGCTAGCTCATCAGCTATCTCATTTCCCTGTATACCAACGTGACCTGGTACCCAAATCAGCTTAACAGAATTTGATTTTCCCAGGCAGTTCAGACCTCCCATGCACTCTAGTACCAGGGAGGACGTGACTCTGCTAGCACTTAGGGCTTTGAGCGCTAGATATGTACTTACTTAGTTGTAAGTAAGGTGGACTCTATGTGAATATATTTGAAAATTGATTTGAGCATTTAAATAATAATATATTAAAAATAGTGCAGAGAATATTAAAACTACCTAAGTAAGTTAAATCTAACAATAACCATAAAAAACTAAGAAGGTAGGTATGGTTATGTGACAGTCAAGATCTATATGTGCTTATCAACTTATGGTAGGTATATTAAACAATCTAACATACCTACCTACAGCCCTAACGCAAGACTATTTACTTAGGTACCTCTTAACCCTATTGTACTATGATATTTAAATGATTAAATTACACCCTTGTTGATTAGGTTTAAATCTACCTAATTAGTTTCATCAGTAAGTAAATGTTACATTTCTAATGTGGGTTACTAAAATGATTATGATCCATCAACACTGTTAAGTTTTGAAACTTTTTAAATCTGAGAGAAAAAAACCAAGTTTGTTCTAAGATATGAAAAGGTTTCAATTAATCTACGTTTAAGAAACAGGCATGTTACCACGGAGTTGCTTACCTTTTTTACATTTCAACTCATTTCCATCTCAGCTATAACGTTTTGTGGTAAAAGAAAACTCACATTTTTTAATTTATTCAAAGATTTCTTTAAGTTTATGAACCAATTTTACTCGTGATCGTATTTACATCGTAGGAAAAAGCTAAAATCAAAACGCTTTTCATTTTGACATTTAAAATCGAAGGCGAAGGCGTACGATGTAGTCGCAGCCGCGGTAAAATTGCTTGCGGAATACCAATTTTTTCATACATAAATGTCAAAATCAAGTTTCCCACATCCTGTGTGCTTAGTCTAAATCGGAGCACTCGAAAACGAACTCGAAAACTATTGATCGATTTCAGAGTAAAATAGACCTAAAATGTCTTGTATTAAGGTTTGAGTTCGCCAATACATTCAGCATTGTTCGAATGCTGAATGTATTGGCGAACTCAAACCTTAATACAAGCCATTTTAGGTCTATTTTACTCTGAAATCGATCAATAGTTTTCCGAGTTCGTTTTCGAGTGCTCCGATTTAGACTAAGCACACAGCACATTCGCTCATGAAGCGCTAGTGTCGCAAAGGCGAGTCGAAGTTACACAAGAGAATACCAAATTTACTTCGTCTAACCAAACAGCCGATGCGCAACCTGCGGTAAATTTTATTTTCCTTAGGGAATCGCATAGCTGCTTGCAGCTCGCGCACAGAGCGCAAAACTAGTTATAGATATACATACATTATAAATGTATACTTACTATACATTTTAAGATCCTGGTTATACCAACTAAACCAAATCAGTCTTACAATATAATTATTAAAACTAGCTTTTGTTCGCGACTTTGTCCGCGGTATTAGGTACTTTAAATTTAATACAATAATTTCACTTATAATTCTAATACAGATTAATTATAGATTATCTATCTGGTTTCTTTCTTATTCTAACAAATCTTTTTAAAATAATAATAATTGGTGTACCTACATTTGTGGAGAATCTTCATTTTCTTAGGTGTGACCCAGTCGGCACAAGCTGTCTCCAAAGAAGGTAAATCTTACTTTCCTGTACCTTGCTTGCCTGCGTAATATGGCTCAGAGTTCAGACACAACACATTAATTTGGCACACTTACGTCATTAGCATTACTTACATTTGTAGATTATTTTCAAAAGTATCACAGTAGTAAACATTAGATCATTTTCAAAAGTATCACTATCAACATTACTTTCATTTATATAATTATCAAGAATTTGATTGACATGTCTCTTCCAAATGATATTTTTATTTTGCAATTTAATTAAATATGTAACTGGACGAAGTTTTTTACATACTGTTCCTTCTATCCATCTATTACTATTATTACCTATATACTTAATCTCTATTTAACACACATTTCCTATTTCCTATTTACACACAAACACACACAATATATCAATGATTAAAAATTATAATCTCTTTTGTCCTGTCTTGACAATTTTCTTTAGTTCTGCATCAGACAGAGTAGTTTCTAAAACTAATTCTGTAGGTTTAGGCCTACTGATTGTGAGCAGTCCCGCAAGGATGAAGAGGGCATCATGAGTACAGACTAGGGTTCAGAACCGGGAAATCCCGGTCTCGAAAGTACCGGGAATTCCCGGTTCTTTTGTCAGTAAAAAGAACCGGGAAATAAAATTTGATTCCCGGTTCTTTCGGTAGTTTCGGGAATTTGATTTTAATTATAGTTCGTTCGGTAACTTAGTGTCGGTAATTTTTTTTCTATTCTAACAGAATCTCCGAATAGTCTGCCAATCCACACTTGGCCAGCGTGGTAGACTATGGTTAAAATCCTTCTCATTTTGAGAGAAGACCCGTGTTCATGATAATATTATATTTTATGTTTATGGTTATATTGTAATAAAATACGAATATAAAAAAATATAAAAAGGAAAGAGAATTTTAATATAAAAATATGAGTAAGTATAAAACGCCAAAACCCCTTGTACCTGTACACCCCACGCGGCATCTTTTGAAGTCGCAGGCGGTCCCTTTGACAAGACGCCGCGCGTGCCGAGGCGGCGCGATCAAAGGTGACCGTAAGAAAACGAACAGACTATACATGATTCACGCTACTACTTACATACATAATCTTTACAATACTAACTTTACTTTTTTATACTTCCTACTATTCAAAAGTTCAAAACTAACGTTAATTCAGCGCTTATATAAATGGCGCGCGGTAATTTACAAGTCTACCTCTCTCGCTGTTGTGTGCGATCGCTTACTTACTCAGTTTTCGGAATGCAATATTTAATCCACGTTGGGATAGAATTCATGTTGAGAGTGGTGCGGATCTGTCAGTCCAGTGAATTGAACTCCTACCTCTCGATCTCTTGCGTTAATTTTCACGGTAACTATAAGTTTTTGTAGGTTATCGCCGGGTTTACGGGCGATATGGCCGAAGAACTCAAAGATCCTCCTCAGGCATATGTATGTTGGAGAGCCTCGGCTTTTTGTCAATTTTGAGTTCTTCGCGGATTGATTGGTTAGTCCTGAATGCAGTCCAAGGGATTCTGAGCATTTTCCTCCAGCACCGGATCTCAAAGGCGTCTATGCGCTCGCGGTCTCCAGCTTTTAAATCCATGTTTCCGCCCCGTATAGGAAAATGGAGAAGACTAAAGTGTTGACGAGTGTAATTTTTGTCTTATTACTGATGTTCCGATCATTCCATATTCTATCGAGCTTAGACATTGCAGCCTTGGCCATTCCGATTCTCCTGCGAACTTCAGCTTCACAAGAACCGTTATTGCTGATGCTAGAACCCAAGTAAATGAGTGTTCCATTGAGTTCTAGCTTAGAAGCACGATCCACCACCATGATCTTAGTTTTAGAACGATTTATGGCCTGTGTTGCTCCATTTTGTTCAGGAGTTGGAACATTTCAGCTTCATTAGCTGCGAAAAGGATGGTGTCATCGGCGTAGCGAAGGTTTTGAATTTTAATGTCATTGATGGTAATTCCACCATCCCAGTCTTCGCAGGTCCGGCGTATGATGCTCTCTCCGTAGATGTTAAACAGAATATGGGATACGATGCATCTTTGACGAGCTCCTTTGCCAAACGAGAAAGGTGTTGATGTCGTCTTGTCAATTCTTACTACCCCCTGACTATCTGAGTATAGGCTTTGAAGCACTCTGACCAGATGTTTTGGGACTCCTATTTCCTGGACAACTGTCCATAGGAGCTTCCAGTTCACACAGTCAAAGGGCTAACTGTAGTTGACGAAACACATAATGAATGGTACATTGAATTCGTAAGCTTTTTCAACGCAGGCGCACACTAAGAAAAGATTATTGGAAATTCCACCCCTAAGGGGGTTAAATAGGGGATGAAAGTTTGCATGAAAGTCGGCCATTTTTTAAGTGATATCCATGAGAATTGGTATTTAAACTTTCGATAAAAATAAAAAATTTGAATTTCAGGATTTTTGGAAATTGTTTCCCCAAGTGGGTTAAATAGGGGATGAAAGTTTAAATGACAATAAAAATTACATAAATATTTCATTGTGGTTTACTTTTAAAGTGTAAAACTTGTTTTATAAAAAAAAACTACAAAGAACCGAAAATCCCGAAAGAACCGGGAATTCCCGGTTCCTTTAGGTAAAAGTACCGAAATTCCCGGTTCTCAAAAACAGGACCGGTTCCGTAAACCCTAGTACAGACCACCGTTATGTTTTTGTGAAATTGTTTGACCTGCACTTTGGAGACGTAGAGCGGCTGCCGGCACACGTCGCATTCGGATTCGGCGGAAACAAGTCCTGGAATATTCAAGACGCAGAGTCTTGTATATTCCAGGGCTTGTTTCCGCCAAGACCCAGATATATTTCTGACACTCCCTGATCCAGCAACAAGAAGCGGTTGCTCAGCTCTTCGTCCACGACGCCGTTTAGGTGGCTGAATGTCTGTTGTAGCAGACTCAGAGGAACGCGTTCGTCGCGCACCATGCTGATTAGCAGTTGTTCGGGTGCGAAACTCATCGGTTCGCAATCGGCTCTCAAATCCTGGCACACTCGGCGCAAGGTTGACAACCACGGTTGTACGGCGAAATAGACAGATTCCGAGATACTGTATCCGGTACAGATAGATGACGAGTAAGATTGTGGCAAAATTAATATGTACTCGCTTGGTTAGGTATACCGTACCAGATTTTTGGTTTGGAATCTACATGTAAGTACTCCAGCCACGGCAAGCTGTGGGGGTCGCGATGCCAACAGTGAGTGGCGAAGATCATGCTCAGGTGTAAAATAATTTTTTTCAAAGAAAAATGAACCGACTTCAAACGAATCGAACTAAAAAGATTAAAATAATTTTTTATTCATTTAGATTGACGATTAAACTACCTAACTCAAATGATATATAATTTTTTGAAGTCGGCGCCAAATGACTTCAAGTTCACTTCAAGTCGAAAATGTGCCCCCCGGGTCCCAGACTCACCCTCCGCGACTAGGTTCACCGCGCTCGCATTCAAAAGTGGATATTCTGATTTTACTTACACGAATTGAATGTGGTTTGGCGCCGACTTCAAAAAATTATATATCATTTGAGTTAGGTAGTTTAATCGTCAATCTAAATGAATAAAAAATTATTTTAATCTTTTTAGTTCGATTCGTTTGAAGTCGGTTCATTTTTCTTTGAAAAAAATTATTTTATGCTTTTTAGTGATTTGTTTTCTTTATATTAGGTAATAATAATAATAATATAAATGAGAACTATGTAAAATAGATTATGACCTATATACTTATTATTAATTATTATTAAATATCCTGTGACATATACATTTTATGTGTCATACTATAGGTGAGTGGTTTTATTATGTTCTAACCCAACCTAACCTAACTTCTGATCTATACAAGATTAGTTTGTATGCGTACGACTCTTGTATAATTTGGATAGACCGTAATTTACAATCTATACGCGACTAGTTTCACACCCTTGCGGTTTAGCTTTGTATAGAATGGAAATACACGTATGACGTAACCATGCACAAACTCCAAGGAATCACTCTATATGCAACTGTACTGACTTCGGCCCAAAACTTTTTGCAAAAGGTCAATGTTACGTAGGCGTAGCAGAGTGAAGTCTTTGGACAGAATAGCTATATCAGACTTCAGCAATAGGTCTGGCAATCTCAGAGAACATATTAGTGACATATGTGTACATTTATGCTTATAACTTCGTACTTAAGAATGATAACTCGATGTGTTATATACTAAAACCTTCTTGAAAGTATGTAGATAACGATAGTGAAACAATCATCAAAATCGGTTCATTAGTTGCGGAGATAATCGCGAACATACTTACATACATACATACATACATACATACATACGGGTCGAATACAGAACCTCCTTTTTTTGAAGTCGGTTAATAATAAGCACTGTGGTCGACACGACAGGTCCCAGATATTGCAGGACATTGCCATTATTTTTTCGTATGTTCTTTAAATTCCACGGGTGAGTACTCATGGGATCCTCCGGATCCGTCGTGAACCCGTAGCCGGTCTCGGACGTATCTATGGACGCAGTATTGACGCTCACGTGCTCAGTGGCTTGCTCTACAAATTCCCAGTACGCTCTTTCTATATCTTCACACGTGGGTTCACCGGTAGGGAAGAACAGATGTGTCGCAGCGTCGTTAGCCTTGCGGAAGGCCGGCAGCTTCATCTGGCGGCCGGCCTTGACGCACTCCTCCTCCTCGAGCACGGTCCTGCGCAGGCTGGCCTCGTCCTCGCTCAGCTCGCTCTCCTCCTCCGTCGACTCGTCGGACTCGGCGAAGAACACTTTCCGCATGTGAAGCGGGTTGTTGGCATGTCTATGCAGTTTCGCCTGCGCACATCGCCACCTTTTTTTAACTTTATTCAGAAAGTCTTTACGCTCCGCGTCGCTCATGATATCGTATGGCAACACATATTTCACATAAATTTGATCCAACTTTTTTTCTGGTTTATAGCTAATGTCGTAAAATTCATTTCTTCCGCAACTTTGGTCCACATTTTGTTTGTGGTGACAGCGTTGAACCCTCCGTACTTCTGAACTATCCGGAACAGTTTTGGAAGATTTATTCCAAGCCATCGATCAATGGTGGCCTGGAAAACACGACACTGTGCGAATATAAATATGCGCGGATGGCACACAAGTCTCTAGTGCCATCTCCCCATCTCTTGAAGAAGCGCGCTGGATACTGTCTACTGATCATCACCTGCTCTAGGCCATCTAAATAGCAAGTAGGTTTGAAATTGGCAGGTGCGACCACTTTGCACAAACCAAATGTGGAATTCGTGGGTAGAATTTTTTTATATAATTCCAGTGGATCCGAGAATTCCTCCTTTGTGGGATAATAGACTGGTGCATCTGTGATAACTGGTTTGGTATTTAATAAAAATACTGGGTCTTTGACAATGTCTGAATTGGCCTCTTTCAGTTCTTGATCTATTAACTTGAGCTTACTGGGCCTGTTATTTTCTGGGCAAGGGCTAGCACACAGTGTAGCTATGTCATCTAATGCAAAATCTTCTGAACGTGACCTGGCATGGGAACATCCGGCGACCGGTTCTTCAGTTCTTCGATCTGGCATTGTTGAGTCTAGCATTGCTGCATCTACTGATTGTTCTAATGTGTCCTCGTTTGTATCACTAGAATATATTAGGGTGAAGGGCTCTTCACTTGCATCATCGTCTGCTAAGTCGATTTGATCAGAATTGTATTTTTGTGCAACTGGATCTTCTGAAGCATCAGGTAATGCATCTTTGACTGACTCAGGACAGTTCCAACGTGTCGCTTTATCATCTTCTGAATCATCATCTGCACTAATTTGTGTCTTTTTTTATATGAACTGAACGGAGTTGAAATAGATAAGGTTAAAAATACCGGTATAACTACAACAATTAAATCTTTGCTTTCATTTAGTGATCATGAAGCTAAAATGGCTAAAGTATGGGGCTGGGACCTAAATGGAACTAAATGCAAAGGCAGCTTTTCAGCTTCTATCCCTCTATGTAATATTATGGGTTTTGCTGAAGATTATAAAAATATTATTATGAATTGTAAGCACGAATTAGTTCTTTTGCGCAGTAATAATAATATGAACGCAGTAAAACTTAACACTGGCGAGTTTTTACATGATATTCAAATAGACAAAATAGTATGGCGTGTTCCTCATGTTAAGGTATCTGACAGAGAAAAAATTAACTTACTAAAGTATCTAGAAAAAGATAGACCAATTCAGTTAGCTTTCAGAAATTGGGATTTGTATGAATATCCTCTGCTACCCAAAACTACTAAACATACTTGGTCTATTAAAACGTCATCCCAAATTGAGAAACCAAGATATGTCATTATAGGTTTACAAACAAATAGAAAAAACAATGTACAAAAAGACATGTCTCAATTTGATGCGTGTGATTTACGTGACGTTAAAGTGTTTCTAAATTCTACATACTATCCATATGAAAGTCTGAATGTAAATTTTTCAAAGGATCAGTTCGCTTTATTATATGAACAATATGTCAGATTTCAACAGTCTTTCTACGGTCGTAGACCCGAACCATTGTTGGGTTTGGAAGAATTCAGAGCGAGGGCTCCACTTTTTGTAATTGATTGTTCACGGCAAATTGATAACTTGAAAACAGGACCTGTAGTGAACATAAGGCTAGAGTTAGAAAGTAACTCTGAAATACCTGATCAAACTGCAGCATATTGTCTCATTTTGAACGACTGTATTATCGAGTATAAACCACTTAGTAGCATTGTTAAAAAAATATCATGAATTCTGAAATCTTAATCGTAGATTTACAAGGTTTCAAAAACAGCGGAAATGAATTCATAATAAAAGAATTTTCACTCGGATTTGAAAAAAAGGATTGTACACAAACATTTTTGATTAAACCTCCTTACCCCTTCAGTAAATTGACTAAAGAAGAAAAGAAACAAGTACTATGGTTAGAAAAGTATAATGGAATGAGATGGAGAGAAGGCCATATAGACTATTACGAATTTAGGCGTATTATCGTACCATTCTTGAATAATAGAGTGATACTTACAAAAGGTTACGAGAAAATAAAATGGATAAAAGAGCTGTGTTCAAACTGTACAGTGATAGATTTATTTGATCACGGATGCTTAAACCTTTCAAGATTACATATTGAATATTGTAAGAATCATGATTATAATTGTATTTTTCATACTAAAAAGTGTGCATTAAAAAATGTTTTGTGTATCAAAAAGTGGATTTCTGTAAATAATATTGAAATTTAATTGTTAATATAGGTATAGGTACATGTTTACTTAATTTGAAATAAAACAACTTGAAATATATTTATAAACTAGTTTTATTTTATAAAATTACTTACAATTACTTTGCTATTTATTTTGTAATATCCACTATTACAAATACAAAATAAAATCTATAACCTATAACTTACAAAGTCAACGAGCTGTTGAATTATAATATTTATACCTACATATTACTGTCACACATTTTTTTCGAAATTTTTCTTATAACACTTTCAGTAAAATCCATTATTTCATCTACAGTGTCCTCAACCACATACTGGGCACTCAAAATTATATTGTCTCGATTATCATCGATAGTTAAGTCACAAACTTCGATTTTAATTAACCGCTGACCTTTTTTTAACACTTTACTCACAACAAAAGTTGTACAATTTTTATCAGATTTTCGTTTTAACGGCTTTGATTTACATTGAATAGGATTTTTTATTTCTTCAACAGTCTCAAAATCATATAGCTGACCACACTGAAATTCACTTGAGTAACTCATATCTGTAAAAGAAAATACTGTTCACTATCGAGCTACTCATAGATCTACATAATATGTAGTACCTTGAATACAAGGTAACTTACCGACAATAATATTTGACAAATTAAATTAAATTATCGTATGAAATCACAAAATAAACTACTGAAGCCGTGACGCAGTTGGCGAGCAATGAAACATGATGCGGTATTTTACGATTGCACAATAATATAGATTTGCAGGTTCAATGCGCTATGTCCATGCAATCTGTTAACTTTGCAAATTAAAAGCACGTCAAATATACAAATGAATTAAAAAGAAATCGATTTATGACCCCATGCAACTGTTGAGATTTTATCTGATTTAATGTAACGTTTATCATCTTGGTTGGACAGTGCAATCTTATTTACAGATTGGGTAAATATTTCATGTTTAATAGATTTAAACAATATATTTTGCTTACGAATTAGTGAACCATTGAGCAAAACATTTTGGTAATCGTTTGAAGACAAATCTCGAATAACGTTCCTTTTAATCCCCTTAGCTTTTTTTATTATTATTTTTTCAGTTTTAATGCAGTATAACTTCGATCTCAAACCTACAAATTCTGTGACTATATCACCACCCAATTCATCTTTAAATAAACCAGGAATTTTTTTGTTTACAATTGGTAACTGAAATGTATTTCGTTCAATATAGTTACTTGTGTCAAAAAAATTTATAAAATTGATTTTTAAATCATTATAAAAATCGTCTGTTTCGATGGTGTAAATGAAACTATCCGTGTCTGTGTAACAAAGTTGGATGCGATGTTTATAAAATGGTTTCATGACAGAATAATGAAATTGGTACATATGACTTTTGGAAAGCTCTAACACGGAAAAGCCAATATAAATAGGTTTATCTAAAATAATTTGTTCAGGTTTCATTTGAATCGCTACTAGATCTTTTGAAAAGATTGAAGTGCTATGAAAATTTGGACGGGATATTAATTTATTGGCACCGAGAGTCTTATTTGTCTTATTTCTATTGTCATTCCAACAGTTAACTAATTTGACATCAACTCTATTCTCGGTGTTTTCTAAGGTTTTTCCAAATACAGCATTATTAAATAATTTAAAAAGATCCTGCTGAAATGGAGAAGTAGCTTTTTTACGAAGTTCTGTGTTCAAATCGATGTATTTTTTTAAGAACGGTTTTTGTTTGAAAGTAACTACACGATGAATTTTATTAAGAAGTAATCCGTTTTTTAAACATGTTTTTAAATGAACATAATGTATAACGTAGTAAAACTTTGAGTAAAGATTTGGAATTAATTTAGAAGTTTTACCACCTTGAGGTATGAACTTTTGTGCACAAAAAGGATAATCATTGTGAAAACAGTGTAAATTTTCAGGATATGAAATGTCTACTTCTAAAATAAAACCAAATTCAGCATCATCTGGCACTTGAAAAACATCTAAAAGTTGTATCTCAATCTCATTTAAAAACCTGAAGTCTGATACAGGTAATGTTTGACTCATACTGTATCCGTATAAATTGTTACAATCGATATACACAATATATGAACTTGGTTTAGAAGGGTCATATGCTTTCATATACTTGTTATTTGCTTGAGCGTGCCGTTTCGAACACAAACAAATCCCTCCACGTATACCTTTTTGTATTAGACGAACAATTTCCAAATCATCTAGCAACTCCAATCTGATTCCTGTTTTAAGCAACATTGCATCGAATGATAGACTAGGCGCTGTTACATAAAATGCTGGATCAAGCTGATAATTGAATTTGCAAACTTTTCTAAAATTTTCAAAAATGTCTGTTAATAATAATACATCAGTTTTAAGGTAGAGATCTGTATATTCGCCCATATTTGAGATCTCAAATGTTTTCCAAACGATTTTAGCGTGATTATAACAAGCATCACTAATATTTTCATCATTTAATATATTAAAAAAACATTGTTTCGGTGGAAGTTGATCATATAGAAACATTTTCCAATCTGTCATAAAGTCGTAAGGATATACACCCTTTCTTTTTACTAATTGAAATTGGGACTCCTCGGGAAAGTATTTTTTCAAGTATATAAAGTCATCGGTTTCTAATCCGTTCACTAATTTGGCAATGCTCGCGCTTAAAAACTTAAAAGAATCTACAAATCTAACTTGTGCAAACTGGCTATCAGAAATCTTTAAAAATTTTGTGAACGATATGTAACTTTCCTTACTCTTAGGTATAACTTTTATATTTCCTTCGAGTTCGCCTAGCTCTTTTATAAATAAATGACAATCATAACCCGATAAATTATGAAAAAATATTGGTATTAGTTTTGGAACGCTATATCGCAAATTACAATACTCATGTGCTGCGCCACGATAACAACCTGTTAAATGACAATGGTCTCTAACTTTATCAAAAAATAATAACCCATTACAGATGTGGCACTTCGAAGCGGAATCATGAGCTTTAGCATTTTCTTCTGAAAATATAATTGGTATCTCGGTATTCAAAATACAATATATTTCTTTAACATCTTTTAGAAGAAACTCTATGAACTTTATCACACAATCTGGTCCTCGGTATTGTCTAAACTTATTTAGATTTTCATCAAAAGAACAGACAATATGATATGCAAATGCGGCAGGAACGTGTAACTGTTGTTTTGCAGTGTAACTACAACAAGGGTTAGGCTCACAACCATGAAATGGTTTTAATAATGTTTCAAAATCTGCATAAATAACAAAGGGTACATCTTGTTTACGTTGAAAATTTTTAAATTGTACAAAAGTACCTTTTTCTGGTAAAACTGTAGCTACACCACTACAAATGTGCTTATTTAAATTAATTTCGGTTGAAAAGAAAAGAAGACAATCATCACAAAAATAGAGTTTACCGTGGTGTTTTGTAACTTGTCTCCCAATGAGACGTGGTAAATTTTTTATGAGAATGTAGTGTGATTTATTACCTTTTTCAATCAAAAGTAAATTAACTTTTATTTTACGTTTAAACTCTGACCTATATATAGGACCTACAATCGTATTACTGTTTTTTAAAGAATATACATTAACAGAAATATTAGAGTTATTAGATTCGAATACCTTAATATCTGCAAATGTAACAGGGAAATTCATATTTTGTATGTTCAAAACGTCACGAAAATGAGGATACGAGGATGTGCGAGCGTTATTTTTGCTTGTGGGATAAACTGCAGCTACAATAGACCACAGAAAACAATACGGATCATTATTTTTAATATTGAGACAAGCTTTCTTATTTTTAAATAATCGTGGTAAATCAATATAGCTCGATCCACACAACGGATCGTACTTATTGACATTTACTTCCAAGTATGAATTCCCTAAAAAAGTCCACCCACTATCGCGTTCTTCAAATTCTTGAATTTTTTTTTTAATCGTCTCAATAAGTGTCTGAAATATACAATCAAATGAGTAGTTTTTAAAAATAACTATATTTTTTGTAATGAATGACTTTGTTTCTTGCTCATTATTTTTGAACAAGAGAAAAGTACCAAAATATTCAAAGTTAACTTTTATACTATTATGTTTATTAAGAGAAGAATTTAAAATATTTTTTAGTTTAGAACTAATATTTTCTAAAAATATTTCCGGTAAACTTTGCTCAAATTCTAACGCAAGTATTCGATATGAAGCTATTCTACCTTGGAAAGCAGATGAAATTTTAACAATTCCACTACTTATTTCATTCATAGAGATACTTTTATGTATGTTACTGCGGAGATGACCTATCCACTGCTTTTTAGTTACCTCGACTGAGCAAACTTGACAAAAAGGCATTATGAATTTATAAAAATTAGATTCACACCTAAAGATCCGTAAACTTATACCTTTCTTATAAAACCTTTATACCAATTAATAAAAATAAAACCATTTCTTATAATCTAAGTACTAAATAGAAACATATATTCATTTTTTCTTAAAATTTAAGTTGCCCTGCATGAATATCGGGTCAGAGTCCTTGAACAATTCATGCAGCTCCTTTACGAGTCGCTGCAGTGCTTTCCACTGCGGCGAGTCGTCGTCCACCGAGCAGGCCAAACGCAGCAGCGCTTTCTTCCAGCGCTCGTCCGACTCGGTAGCCTCGGCGTCGCCGCGGTCGTACACGCGCAACTCTAAATAAAATGCTCCTGTCGTAGACGCGCTCCGTCTCTGGACACCGTTCGCAACCTTGTTCACTATAAAGGATGGTAGCGACTTCACTGCACCACATTCATCGTCGTCCGATTGCAGACCGAATATGTCCACAAGTTTTCTTTTCTGGCTTCTAAAAATAAAACAAAAATATTAACTTAACTTTATAAATAAAAACTATAACGATTAAACTAAACTAAACTGGGATTCGAACCCATAAACTCTTGTCCGCGTACAACATTAAAATACTGAATATCACAACACATAAGTTAAACTATAAAGTAAACGGTTAGATACGCACACGGAAATAAAGTTAACAAATAAAGATAATAATTAAATATTACCTTGCTGGTTCCTCGCACGTTTGCTTGTTAGCTACTTTTGCAGGCGGGGTGGGCTTCCTAGGTTTTTTTACCTTTGCCGGTGGTACTGCAAATTCATATTCTGAATCAGACCTGAAAAGAAAAAATGGTTTATTTGGTTCAAAAACACTATTTACAAAAATACTTAAATGATGAACAGAAATAATGAGAACCAAAAATATGTCTACTCAGCATCTGAAGGAAACAACTTAATATATTTCCAACGCTGATATTCTGTAGAAAACCTTGTGCTATGTACAAAAAAGCATTAACGACAAATTTGCTACTAAAATAAATCAAACAATAGAATTTAAACTAAAAGGAAAAAGTTAGTAAAATATTTATATTACATTAATTTTTAATTACTATAATGAGGTTTATCAACTAATTGTTTTCATAACGCCATCCCTATGTTGCGTTAAATCTAGTTTTAAAACTGAAGTTAAACATTGATTTCAATAAATATAAGATGATTGTAACATACAAGAGGAATATGGTGCGCTCAGACAAGCCGGCTAGGCTTACGGGTGCCAAGGACTTGTATCCAATATTTTTATTTCTGTAAATAAATAAACAAAATAAAAATAATAAAGCACTTACGTACATTATGAATGTTGGTGATGACTGTAGCACGATGGATCAGGCAGGGAGCAGGCGAGAGGCTCTAGACGGCTCGCAGGCTCTTGCAAGTTTTCAGCTTTGAAAACTCTGTTCACGACACGATGACTTGAATGATGTGTTTTCGAAAAACAGGGCTTATAAACGTTCGTAACACACACTGTAAGCAGTTTTTGCTTAGGGTTCCGTTGCAAAATTAATTTATAAAACACTAACTTAGTATTAAACAAGCGGATACCCGTGACTTCGTTCGCGTAGATATTGGTTTTTAAAAATCTCGTGGGAATCATTTTGTTTTTCCCAAGCTCCTTTGAGCTCATAACTTGCTAAAAACTGTTAAAAGTTCACTGGTAGATATTTAGGTAGATTAAAATGTAAACATCTGCCAGTGAAAGTCCTATCAAAATCGATCCAGTCTTTCAGAGATTAGTCGGTAATCTTTAAAGTATCTCCTATCTAACAAAAAAGAATGAATGAAATCGGACCACGCATTAATGAATTACGGCTCAGTATCTATACATTTTGACTTTCATCCCCTCTCCCAGGGGAACCATGCTGAATTTCGAATAAAAAGTATCCTATATGTTACTCCGTAGTATGAACTTAAATCATGCCAAGTTTCATTTCAATCCATTCATTAGTATTGCGTGATGCGCGCACAAACATACAGACAAACAGAAAAACAGATAAACAGACAAACAGATAAAAATTTCAAAAATAGCTTTTTTACGTTTTATTACTTATTCCTAACATCCCTCAGTTATTATTTTGCAAAAATCTTTAATGTACAGACACGGCAAGTCTACGATTTTATTATATGTATAGATATAGATAGATGTAAGTTTGTAAATTCTAAAAATACATAGTAGCTATATAGTTAGTATTAGGTACCTACATAACTTGCTTTTATCTGCGGCTTAGCTTGTAATGAAAAATGAATAAATTATAATTCATTTGTGTAGTGCTTAAAAAATTTGATCTATTCTAGTCGTTTCAGCTAGATAAGTAACAAACTTACACACGCGCACACAACAGCTTACACAATTATTATAGTATAGTAGTAGTAATACATAGTAGTCTTTATTATTTTCTAAACTTAAATCGATATATTTAAGTATTTGTACCGAATATAATAATGATAATTAATATAAATGCGGAACCCAAAGTTGAACCCACGCTTCATGCCATTCCCGCACGCTTGCCCTGAATATGCAAATTTGATAGTTGCAAAATTAACACTACATAGTATAAAACAAAGTCGCTTCCCGCGTCTGTCTGTTCCTATGTAAGCTTAGATCTTTAAAACTACGCAACGGATTTTGATGCCATTTTTTTTTTTTTTCAAAATAGATTAATTCAAGAGAAAGTATATGTATATGTATAATACATGCATAATATAGTAGACAAACACTGATAATTTTAGAGGTTAAGTCTAACTCTTAGGGTTAGCCCAGAATAAACGTTTATCCTTCTAGGATATCACCTCGCTTACTATGACAAAATCCATGCTATCCGCGGGAATTGTGAAAAACCAAAATCCTCACGTGCGAAGCCGCGGGCAACAGCTAGTAAAACAATAAAAATATCATATAATATGAGTGCTATTTTGCAGAAAATGCTTGGTTGACACAAAAAACTACGTAAACAGGAGGTATCGTAATTACATAGGGAAACTGTCTTTGAAGCAGTTTTGCTTAGGGTTCCGTTGTAAAATTTATTTATAAGACACTATCTTAGATATGTAGTAGGTATATAGGTAGTATTAGGTACCTACATAAAATTATATTTTCCTAGCTCTTGTCTGCGGCTTTGCTTGAAAAGAAAATGAATGAATGAGATGAAAGAGAATGAATGAATAAATTATATGACAGCGATTCATTTGTGTAGTGCGTAAAAAAATTGGATCTTGTCTAATCATATCAGTTAGATGAGTTACAAACTTTCGCCTTCATAATGTTAGTGTGACGTGATATTAATGTTCATTAATATATACGGAACCCAAATTTATCGTTTAGACTCAAAATTGTTATTCTAGGTAAACGCTTGTCTTGCACTTCGCAAACGTACAGGATGTATCGTAATAGATTTCAGTTATAAATTAGTAATATGGATATCTGATTATAACTATATCTTATTCTATGCGTCTACCTATTCTACGTATTCATACCTATACTATGCGGAATGCGATGCTTGAGGTTCTAGTTTCGATTCCTAGTCAAGTAACTACAGTAACTTACTATTATTATGATTATCTTGGGTTAAAACAATTATATAATAATATTTTCGGTATTTTAAATACTAATCCCGTAGTAATAAGCATTTTATTAATTAGTACTTTAACATTTGGAGAATAAAAGCGTAATACTAATAATAATTAATAAAACTATAATAATAAATAAATTATAAATACAATAAATTTCTACCTATTAATTTACTTTTAATTTAGTATCAAAAGAAGTAATGAGGAAACAATTAAATAACACCCTGTATTGACAACATGCTATTCTACAGAAAACGCATAGAAACGAAGTAAACAGGATGTGTCGTGTTTCAGGCCTGACACCCAATATCCAATATTTCGCAATTTAAGTTTGATATGTTACTTTACCTACTTATGAAATAAATGTTTTTCTAACCCACGATAACTTTCTGAAACAGTTCGAAATCCAATAATTGGGAAAGCTAACTCAATAAACATGTTTCGAGTGAACAAAGTGAACCGAAACATGTTTAGTGAGTTAGCTTTCCCAATTATACACTACTATACGGCTTCTCAATTAGGCCCGTACCCATGTGACGCCCACAGCAAAGTAATTCGATCTACCCTGATAATGAATAATGATAATACTAGAATAGCCTTCTGATGTCGTCTGCTGGTCCATCTCTGGTCATCACTGGCGACATCAGAAGTGGGATCTGAAGGGCAAATTGATGAGCCGGAGACTTTAACTGCATTTGCGTCTATCGGTTTCCTTCGTGGTACCAAAGCTTTGTTGAACCGGTGTTGTGTGCGAGTCATTTTCATTTTGTTAAGATTTCGGTGTCGCGATTCTTTGCGTTAAAGAAAGTATTGCGAATAGGTTATCGAGTGTGCGTTATAATAAAATCGTTAACATTACCGGTATTGAAAATTCAAGTGTTAATAGTACCTTGCAAATTTTATGTGAAATTTTTAATTGATGGACACACCCACTTTACAAATTTTTGTTTCAGTTTAGTTTAGATGAGTTTTTGCGTTAAGTCGTGATATTTTAAAGGCAGGTCGTGCAATGACTGCGGATACTTTTTCTATTTCAAAGTGTAAAATAGTTTTCGGATATTGATACGGATATACCAGATGAGGATAAACCGCGACTATTGTCATTGCTTAACGAAAACTCGGATTTCTCGATTAACGGATTACCGCGTTTAAGGGTCACAACCGGAAAACTTAAGATTAGTTTAGTTGAATCCTCGTAAAACGGTTTAGCGTCATATGCACCGCCTTTGATTTACGGCAGGTGGTTCGTGATAAAATTAGCGAGATGTTATATGCGGGTAACCGACCCAAATGGAAATGTGAACTCAATTGTTCACCTTTTTCTAGGAATTTTTAGTTAATAAAAGCGTGACGGTACTGAGCGATTGTGTGTGGGTTTCCGAGAATTGATCGGCCACACTGTTACCGATTGTATCGGATCAGATTGCGCGTTTATGTGGTGCTAACTGTAACTAGTGTTTAGATTAGGAACCGGGTTAGCTTCAGGGGCCTGGCGGCCGCCTAAGTTTTTGAGGGCTTTTTGAAGTAGGGCTGGCGATCTCGGGTATACCGATTGCTGAGGATAATTAATAGTCGCTCGAGGACGATCGAATGTCAGGGTTGGCCGTGAAGGCTGGTGAGTTGTATGTCTATAACAACTTACAGCGCTAAGCTGATAACGAAAACCAACAAACAAAAAAAAAAAAAAATCGCGATTAATTGAAAGTAAAGTTATAGTAATACTCGCAGAATAATAAAATACCCGCTATTGAGATGAATGATTCGTTTGACAAATGGTTTTGGTTGCTAACCAAATTGTAGTCTAGGTACCTTCATAGATATTCAAAAGTGAGCGAGTTCGAAACGTGGTTGTGATAAAGCCGTAAAGAGGTTGAAGTTCTTAAAATGGTTCATCAAGATGATGATATGATAAATGATAAATGGTTTACACGATTGGAACTAAAGAAATAGGATTGCGTTTACGGGAAGTAGTTTTTGATCAGTTATGTTAGAAAGTTAGACGCCGCCGAGTTTCTTACTGGTTCTTCTCGCTAGGTTGCGGCATTCCGAACCAGTGGTAGATTCGTTTTGGTTTGAAACTGTAATTGTAAAAGTAACTTTAACCGTGATATTTGATTGAGGGTTTGCAATAGCAATTGCATCCTAATCAGATAAGTGTTGCCATTTTCGGGACTTGGCAGGGAAAATGACGAGTGCGTGTGTGATGTAGTTAATTAAATGGACTGGCCTATATGGGTCGACGTTCTTGAGCAGATCTTGAGCAGAGACTGTGATTATTATTTTGACTATGACGTTGATTTTGGCCTTTGTTATTGGAGGGCGAGTGAATGGTCTAAGGAGCTGGTTCATGCGGGTTGAGGTTCCGGATCACTTCATTTACGGCAGTGTGTGAACGTGTGACGTTCGTTGTTGGTGTGAGCTAGATGGTGAGTGAATGGTCTAAGGAACTGGCTCATGCGGGTCGAGGTTCCGGATCACTTCATTTACGGCAGTGTGTGAACGTGTGACGTTCGTTGTTGGTGTGAGCTAGGTGGTGAGTGAATGGTCTAAGGAACTGGCTCATGCGGGTCGAGGTTCCGGATCACTTCATTCGTGGCAGCGTGTAAACGTGTGTTACAAGTGGGAAGGGCGCTGACTAGTTGTGTGTGTTTCATGTTGTCTATCCTGGGCTTTGGTGGTGACATCCGGGTCATACACACTATTTGTGTTGATTGAAAGGATTCACTAGTGCCTCCCAGATGAGTTCCGGAGTCTATCCTGGTAAGAGTATCGTCCGGGCCAGACTCGTGGGAGTTGGTTGAAGGGACACACTCCTTCCAGATGTTGTGTTATAGTAAGTTACTGAGTCTATCATGGTAAGAGTGTCGTCCGGGCCAGACTCGTGGGAGTTGGTTGAAGGGACACACTCCTTCCAGATGTTGTGTTATAGTAAGTTCCTGAGTCGATCCTGGTAAGAGTGTCGTCCGGGCCAGGCTCAAGGGAGTTGGTTGAAAGGACACACTCCTTCCAGATGTGTATTGCGATTGACAGCTGAAGTGATGACTGACAATTGACAGATTGAAGTACTGACTGGTTGGGTGTTATATTAAGTTACTGAGTATATCCTGGTAAGAAAGTGTCGTCCGGGCCAGACTCAAGGGAGTTGGTTGAAAGGACACACTCCTTCCAGATGTGTATTGCGATTGACAGCTGAAGTGATGACTGACAATTGACAGATTGAAGTACTGACTGGTTGGGTGTTATATTAAGTTCCTGAGTCTATCCTGGTAAGGAAGTGTCGTCCGGGCCAGACTCAAGGGAGGTGGTTGAAGGGACACACTCCTTCCAGATGTGTATTGCGATTGACAGCTGAGGTGATGACTAGCAATTGACAGATGGTTGGGTTGGGTCTGTTGTACGTCATCACATGAGGTGGTGGTTGGTTGATGCGATTGACAGCTGATGTGATGATTGACAATTGATGCATGACAGACGGAGGTGACCTAGAAGCAGTGAAGTGTCAGGGATGGGCGAGCGTATTTAGAGGTGTACTTCACCTGTGTTGTTCTTTGTAGACATCCTTGGACGCTGGCAGTCGCACGGGGACGTGCGAATGTCAGTATGGCCGTGTCGGCTCGTTGATATTGTAGTGTGAATAATCCTAGCATTGCGCCATTACGTCATTCCCACTACCAACATTTTATTATAAGAGAGAGAGAGAGCGGTAGCGCGTGTGACACATTCCGATCTGGGCTCTCGACGAGAGCGCTGCTTCGTTCGTGCGGTGTACTGTGTTATATAGGTTGTGTTGTGCAAAGTAGGTCGTATCGTGCGATGTGTGTCGTGTAGCTTAGATTAGATTAGATTGGCTGGCGATGGCTCGGTAAAGGGGAGGTGGTGTACCGACTAGGTAGGTAGGGCAAAGTTAGTCAGTTAGTGTGTCAGTTAATGAGACGGCTTCTCAATTAGGCCCGTACCCATGTGACGCCCACAGCAAAGTAATTCGATCTACCCTGATAATGAATAATGATAATACCAGAATAGCCTTCTGATGTCGTCTGCTGGTCCATCTCTGGTCATCACTGGCGACATAATTATTGAATACCTCTATGAAACAAAAACATAAACAGAATTCATGCATTGTGTTGGCAAACAACTCGATCAAGGTTAAGTACCTATATCTAATAATTATATCTACGTTTTATTATTTTCGCGAATCAATACATACCTCTCGGAAGCTTCAACAGCTGTTGAACATTATACCTAAAAAGTTTTTGTGACCTTGAGCCCCTTCTCTTAGGTAGGTTAGACTAGACGGTCATCTTCATCTCTTACTACTATTTCACCGTCTACCAGTTAAGGATATGCTTTGTCTGTAAGTCAGTGAGTACTTTCTAAAAGTTAATTGAAAATAGCTAGTCTTTTAGTCTTATAACCAACAAATTCCGAATAGGTTTCGCTGTGCTGACAAATGAGTCGCTGCGTATCCAATTACGCGTTGGAGACCCTCGCGGGCGTCGTTCGTCGTTCACAGTGTACCGAATACCGCACGATCCTCTCTAATGTGATTAAGGCCCGATAATTCGTATCTATCGAGCGCCGTGCTAGCATTCCTATAATTTCTAAGAGTTTACCATGACTCATTCCACGGAATCCACTTACAAGTATAGAGGACAATGACCGTGGATGTATGGACTCCTGTACTGAGTTGCATCAAAACCAAACTTTGTTTTTTATAGAGTACACTTCCTATATTAACTCCCAAATTGTTTTTTTTTAATCGAAATCCGGGTTCCAAAGATATGGACATTGCTAAAAAGCAGTAGCAAGCAACTAGTGGCGCCATCTGTTATGTTTATCTGAAACTAACTTAATATAAAAACCACTTCTCGATTTTTTCCGCATATAAAATGTAGCCCGTTACCCGTACCATAACAACGAATCAATTGACAACTTATTCATCAAAATCGGCCTAGTAGTTTAGGCGCAAAACCACCATATTTGTCTGAAAACGTCAACTGTGACTACTAGCTCGCCGCCGAATGGTATCAGTTTATCACGAATTCCTTTTTATAGAGGAAAGCGAGAATACAATCATAATAAGAAATAAATAAATGAAATCCCAAAAGTAGCCTTTTTTAATTAACACAAAAAAATTGCATTCGCGAGTAGTCAGAAGTATTTTGTCACGCGGTAGAGTTCATTACGTTCCATCGATTTTCAACGTGACTTAATTTTTTTAATTTTTTCTAGATTTAGTACTAGAATTTATGTTTTGTTTCTATTCAGAGTTCTATTTCGGAGATTTTATGCATTCACGTATCTCGAGTATTTTAAATTTAAAGTCGATTTGGTCATTTGTTTCCAGTTCATTTATATCCATTCCGTTCCAAAAAAACAAGTAGACATGAGTAAAACAAAGAAAAAACTTACAAAAGAAGAAAAGTTAGCTAAAGATAGAGCCAGAAAACGCCAAAATTAAGAGAAATTAAAAAAACAATTCAGGAATTATTAAAATTAAAAAAGAAAAATAGCGAAAAATTACCTTTTAAGAAAAGAACAGAAAAAGATTCGCAGCATCATTGAAATGTCCGCTTGAGCACAACATGAACAGAAAAAAACTCTTTGAAATATAAGAAAAAAAAGAGGTGCAAAAATAAAGTTAAAGAGATAAGTATTGGTCAACGATAACCCTGAAGTTCCTCAAAAAGAGAATTAAACTGGAAATATTTCACCTGAAATTACAGAAACCAATCAAATTATTGTCAAACCTATCTCCTCAGACAAGGCGACTACTTTACTCGGTTTAACAAAGATTGAGACGTAAAATTTCTGCAAGACCAGCCTCGTCAAATCTAAAATTTTTAATTCATTTTTTTAATTTATTTAAAATGATTATGCTTGTTTACTGTTAATCTTAACTCAAGGTTTAGATTTTATTTCAATTTTATTCGTTTTTTTCATATAATTATTCATTATTTCATAAAATAATCAAAGATGGGCTACTAAAAATCTTCTGAATTCATTTTTATCCGACGATAGGTCATTACACTCCAAGTGATTTTCATTTCTTTCCACTGGTTCATTACACTCCATTAATTTTCCGGAAAACTGCTAGAGTTACGAAGAGGCCTTGTACATGTAATTTTTTCTCATACTGTAATCTATAAGTGTATATACAAAAAATAATAATAAAAAGCAAAAAAAATTTTTTTTTCAAAACCGCGAAATTAAAACGAAAATCGATAATCACCCTTATCCAATCTTTCTCTGCGTATTCCTCATCGCTGAGGATATTAACCCCTTTCCATTAATGACAAAATGATAGAATTAACGAGTTTTCTTGGGACAATAATGCGCTTGGCTCTCAGATCCTACACGATTTAGTCGAGTACGATTTCGACAGATTTTAACGATAATTAGGTATTATCATTTTATGTTCGTGGTAAAGACCAGGACCGATGGCTTCCTTTGCTCTCCGAGGCACGGTCCACGGAGGAAACGAAAAGGTGTCTTTTCTGCTCGAAGCTCGAAGGAATTCGGACCTCAAATGTTAACGTTGCCTAACTCACTGTCGCAATCTAATATTTAGGTACATTTAATTAAAGAGACTTTTTAGGGTTCCATACCCAAAGGGTAAAAACGGAGCCCTATTAATGTCACTCTGCTGTTTGTCTGTCTACCCGCCGGTCACAGGCCTCTAGCTAAGTGATATTAAAGTAAAATTTTTTACCATTTAGACGTTTCTCTACAGTAACTGAAGGCACAAAAAAGAGGAAGGTAAAATTTTAAGAAATTGCTGGCAGAGGTTTCTTTACTTTTTGCACTCAAGAAACGTCTGAAGAATTATTGCCTACAGTGTATACCTATTTATTTTTTCTACAAAACTTACTTTGCTATTCGCGTCTCCGGAAACCTTCTTTGGAGAAGTTAAGAGAATTATCAAATAAGTACAATATAAATAGCAGGTGCATAGCAGAAACAAGCGGATAGAATGGAACGGAAGAGAGTAGAATAGAGTGGAGTATTGTAGAGGGTATCCGGTATAGTAGAGTAGGTACAGAAAAGTAAGTGAAATAGTAGCGCCGACTCTTAGGCGGAAATATAATAGAGCTTACCTCTGCTCTGACTACCTACTTAGACTCACGACAGAGCTAAAACGGGACATCCTGACATAAATCTGTCTAGTTTTAACTCTGTTTTGAGTTTTATAATTTTGTTGCTAACCAATTTAGGTTGTTACCGCACGCATGTTTCTGACCAATTATTAATTATTATATATCATATCTACTGACAGAGAATATTTTAGAGCTCATCAAAATTACAATACTCTAACATTTTAAATAATAAAATTTTAAATTTAAATTTGTCAATCAATTGATTTTTAATACAGGCGCAGTATGTATAGCTCAGTCCAATTTAATTTAGTGCACTGGTATTTGCGACGTATTCATATTTCATACCTACTCGCAAACAAAAAAATCGACAAACAATAGATTATTAACGACATGTTTTGTCACCTGTCATGCCGCTTTCGCTCATGCGACAAGATCGTGGCCCCGCTGCAAAACCGTTTACACCATCATTGCAGCTTCAGTGTGACACATTTTGAAACAACCTATATACGGCCCAGTCCATTTCGCGCCAATTACACTTTGTGTCAAATACACTGGACTGAATTTGACGAACACAAGCAAAATAGACTCTAACTACAATAATTTAGAACTCATAACTGCTTGATGGATTTGACGTAGGAATAACCTCATGCAGCGTACCTAGCCCAAGCAAAATAGACTCTAAAGGTTACTTGGTAAAGTTCAAAATAGATTGACGGTGTTCTAGGAATAAAGTTATGCAGTCTAGTAAAGGTTTTGGTTTAGGTTTCAAAGCAAAATTGCACTTTAGCGGAGCTTTTATGTGATTGTGATTTGTTTGCATGAGAGATCAAAGGGCAAGGTGATGGTACGCATTCGTGTTATGATGCTCGGAAATGGCTGTTAAGGGGAAGCTTGGATATTGGTATGTGTCTATGTGAGTTCATCTGTCCCCTCGTAACTTGTAAAACTTCTAAACATAGTCGTCAGATTTTGATGAAATGAAAACAGTGAAGTGTTGTTACTTGTTAGCTTTGTCATAGTGTTTCGCGTGATATACCTTTTGATAAGAAATTGGCGTTTATTCACTATCAAACTCACCAATTTTCTTAAATGAAGGGCACTTAACTTAGCCCAAGTTTGTCTCCAGGATGCAGGCTATCTCAGTACAAAATTCGTCATCTGTGTAGGTAATTAAATTCCGTAAATACCTACCTATGTTTTATTAATATCAACGAATTTTATTTCTTCAGGCGGGGAGCTTAAATATTCCCGGGCTAAAAAGTAGTCTAGATCACTTTCTATACAATCGTCTACCTGCCTGTGAAAGTTTCATGATAATCAGTTCAGCAGTTATTAAGCAGACAGACAGACTTTATATAGCTCCCTGTATGCAAGGCCGACCTCAGCACGGCACTTGGGGACGGAAGGACGTATAATGTTATGACGAATTTGTTTAAATACGGACCATTTACAAAGAGTCTTCGCCT
>CAKKTA010000008.1:0-43765 GCA_920104075.1 Melanargia galathea
GATCAGCTGTCATAACAAAACAATAAGGTTAAATCATGAACCTATAGAAGAGGACTTGGCATAATGTCCTATAGAAAATAGTGGATCGGAAAATAGCTTAAGCTTATCAAAATTTTCATAAGTGTGTAAGAGACAACACTACATTTTTAAACATAACAATAAAACAGATCGTGGCAGAAATTTTATTGCAACTTCCCTTAAGATGGCCTCCCTAAAATGTATACATGAACACTCACACACGCACAACTTGAGACATCACAATGAACACGCGCCATTTTAGGTTGGGGGATTGTGCGTGTGTGAGTGTATTTTTGGCACGTTTTTAAGGTAGGTATGCCTACTCTACTTATTATTATTATCTCTATGGGTTAAATAAATACCAAGAAAATGGTATAAAATATTAGTGGAACAACTTTTATTTATGAATTAAAAGGTTATTTATCACTTTTATGATAATTATCCGTGCAATATACACGTTTCAAAAGAATTTTATAGTACCTACTTACCGATGAGTTGACAATTTTGGATGTTTTTTCCTATTTTTCCATTGGCAGCCTCTGATGTCGCAGCAAGTGAAGGAACTCATATTGTTAGTTGAAATTTATGTTATTAAGTGCTTAATGAAGAAGTTCTATTGAATAATAAGTGAGAATTGTGATTTGTAAGTTATAGCTTTGTTTGTTTTTATTGTAATATCCGCCATATTAAGGGAAGTTGCAATAAAATTTCTGCCACGATCTGTTTTATTGTTATTTTTAAAAATGTAGTGTTGTCTCTTACACACTTATGAAAATTTTGATAAGCTTAAGCTATTTTCCGATCCACTATTTTCTATAGGACATTATGCCAAGTCCTCTTCTATAGGTTCATGGTATCTTAGAACTCTGCTGCAAAACTAGCTAAAAAGCGCCACCTAGGAGACGAATATAGAAACAATGCTACAGTGTTAACATATTAATGATAGTAATACCATATTAAAAAAATAAATAAGTTCCTTAAGTGCACTAAATAAAATAAAAAACATTCTTTCTTTTTATTTGGGGAAAATAAATGTTCGAATAATATCGATTTTCTAAAATTAAGCTCTGTTTTTAAATTAATAGATAAAATGTGCTTCAAATTTTAGAATTTGATGTCTGTGGTCAAGAAAACAAGTGACGACAACTGACAAGTGTCAGAAAAGTTTTTGGAAATTTGAATTCATTGCCTAACGAAGTTTTACGGTTTTGGAGTTTTAATTTGTGTATTTTAAAGATTAACGACTTGTGCTTTGCTTTCGGACTGTGACGATTCCTACTACGTATATTATTTTGGCTTGTTTTTTGACTACTGTTTCTTGTTTACACGATAACTTGGCATGCCCCCTGGACTCCGTTGCGATTTGATTTTGAGTTTGTTTATTGGTTTAGAAGCATTAGGTTTACATATTGTAGCCGTAAAATGTCTCAAAAAGTATGTTGTGTGTCTGGCTGTCCAACTGTTGCTGGCGATGGTAAGTAAATTCGTACTATTTTAAATCAGAAAGTGTAGGTATTGTTTGCTGCCTCAAATACAAATAAGTCTGTTGTGGTAACTGTTCGAATTTAACCGACTTACTGCTTGGGGTTGATGTGCTCAGATTTCGTTTTGAACCACATTCTACCTAGGACTCAATAGAACCTAAGGGCACATGAATATTTGTGTACTAACCTAACCTAGCTTCTTCCCACCCTTACATTCAAACAGTTCTTGTTTGTATTCACCACATTTACTTAGTAAAAAATCTTGCAGACTATCTTTGGTAACAATTTTTCACATTTGTATTAAGTAATCGACTTTAATTACCACTTTTTATAATAATGTAACTTTTTATAGTAATTATGCAGAGACAACAAATATAGCAAATCAAATCAAATGGTTTGTGCCGAAAGATGATGTAATGTTTAGAATATATACTCAGATATGATTACCATAGATCAGAAAGAGAGGTCCACTAATAAAAATGGCGACCATGCAACTGCTCACATATAGTTTGAAATCACGAGTTTTGCGTGCGATCTATACAAGATTCATTTGTATGCATGCTAGCAATGTATATTATGGAAAAAACTAATTACTTAGGCCATTACAAAGTATACACGAGTATTTGCATACTACTCTTGTATACATTGTAATCATAAATTTAAAAATTGCATTACAATGTATACATGAGCAGATTCCTATGGTTGCATTCTGGCTATGTATAGAATGTAAATTTGCATTTGAACAGTGATGTACTATGTTTTTTAGCACTTTTTTCAATGGAAATGAGCTATCTGTGTTGAGTTGTAGAGTGACTATTAAATATAGACATGCTTAATGTTTAATATCTTGACTTCATTATGTATTTCCAGGTATCTCACTGCACAGTTTCCCAAACCCAAGTCGAAACATTGATTTGTTCAAAGTTTGGCTAAAGAAGATTGGGGGTCAGGTAGCTGAAATGGATCATGATTATGTTTACAGTAACAGAAGGGTCTGTCGTAGACATTTTGAAGATGTTTATTTGTACCCAACAAAGTTGTGTTCCCTAGCCATCCCATCACTCTGTTTAGCAGGTTGGTTAAACATTTTTTAAAGTATCTTTGTAACTATCTAGTTTTTTCACTTGTTTATTGCTATGTTTAGATATTATGTAACTTGTCAGAAAATGTCAAACAGCTGTGGTTTCAAGTTAATTATTTAAAAGAATTTTCGTATGTAGAAACTAGCGGACCCAGCAGGCATTGTCCTGCCCGGTGACATACTGACATAAGTGCCACCTATCGAGACCTGGTAGGTTTTTTTTTTTAAAACTCCTATTTTTGGAGTGTCTTCGTTCCCCCAATGTGGTGGTTGGAGTTCTTGTTTACGTTTTAATTTAAGTAAATTAGTTTTATTTTTCAATATTGATACTGAAAAATTTTTATTATGCTTTTATAATTACTGTTATTTTTATCATATTAATTGTGCTACAATTTTTACCCATGTAAGTTAATATATTCTTTAAACAATATATATAACGCATAGTAAAATCTTATAGAATATAATAGAATAGAAAATTGGTATTAAAACAAGTAAACTTAAAAATAGAAAAAATACCTCCGAATAGACGCTGTGACATCATAATCGAGTGAGAAGTTTTGCGTTAAAATACATGAATTTAAATAATTATTTTCTCCTTCATTTATTGATGGATTTCAAAAAAATTTTCACTGATTTATTAGTTTTAATCTATATTTTAATACCATTGTGTTCAAAATGATATTTTCAACTTCAGGAAACTTCCTCATTGAATCTACCACTGGTTCGGAATGCCGTTCCAATTATAATTTAAAACTTTTCGTCCAGTGCTTTGCGATATTTGAAACATATTATGTTTCTTATTTCAGTGGTAAGTGGACTGAAGAAGAGATCGACATGCTTCGGTCGTGCGTACACCGGTTCGCTGTTGATCTGAACAAACTCAGCCACCATATAAAAACCAGGACAGTGTGAGTATTCTGTACGTATTTTTATTTTTGACGTGATAACGTCGTATAAATTGATGAACGCCGGCTACACGCACAAAAAAGCATGACTCATAGTAACGTTCCGCATACAAGCGAGAGCGCAGAACTAGCGATAGAGAAGGCACGATCGGCCTAAGCGTTCGGCTTGTGACGCATCTATCAATCTTTGTTTTCTAATTTCTTATGACGTTATCGCGTAAAATGAGGAAGTTTCCTGATGTTGAAAATATCATATTTAACACAATGGAATTAAAATATAGATCAAAACTAATAAATCAGTGAAAAAATTTTTGAAATCCATCAATAAATGACGGAGAAATTAATTATTTAAGTTTACGCAAAATGCTTGCCGTCTCTCACTCGAGTGACGTCATCACGTCCAGCCTAAAGTATTTTTTCCATGTAGGTAAATTTACTTCTTTTTCCTAATTTTTCTGAGATTTCTGAACCGATTTACGTGTTTTCAACTTCTACGTACATGTCAACATAAAACTGATTGGCAGTTGTCTGCATCGTGATTCGTGATATTATTATATTAAAAATATTTTTTCCTATCATGATATCTGTTAGGGATTCTGTTGGCCGTGGGAAAAATGATAAGCAAAGTTCCCGAATTACATCCCTCCTCTCCTCTCTTGCAAGTTCCTCTATGAAATCTCTACATATTGTTTTTTGTTCTGCTGGTCCCCCACCATCCAACGGTAAGGGAGGATTAATTTCGATTGGAGGGGACTCCAATCGGGATTTAATAAACTTTTTCATTTCTTCTTCTTTTATTTTATTTATGAAAACTCTGTAACAGAAGGGTTTTATCAGTTATCAGTAAACAACACTAAATAATACCACAAATACAATCGTTCGCACACCACAGACTTCAACACAGATCACTAATATACTAGTCTATAGACAGATGGGACAGTGGCAAAAATTGACGGCTAGTTCCGTTGCATTCGCAAAGCGCTAGTGTCGCAAGAAGAAATGATGGGACACAATCCCACCTTAAAATGTCGATATCGATAGTATAGTGATGTCTCATGACAAACGTTGAAATGGGGTACCATTATATTTTTATTCTTTTTGAAATTTTTGGGTTTAAAATAAAACAACTTACTATATTCAATTTTATATTTCTTTTTTCTTAATCTATACGCTTTATATTTATCAAAAGTAATTTTTGAGGAAAGCATATATTTTGTTTCTTAAAGTTTTTCTTACACACCTCTCAAATTATATTTATTTATTACTAGCTTCTGCCCGCGGCTTCGCCCGCGTGAATTTCGATTTTTCACAAATTTCACTGTTAGCTTTAAAAATGACGATACTTCCATACAACATTTCAACCCCCTTTTTAACCCTATACAGCCCTTTTTTCGCATCAAAAAGTAGCCTATGTCCTTTCTCAGTCTTTGTTCCGTGGCTATCTTTTTTTTACTGGCTCACCAAAGGGCCTAAGGTCTTGAACAATTTTAGTTTCAGAACCATGCCTCTATGATTGATAGTTTTTGAGGGCCGTTAGGGTACTCTGGTAATTTTTCCACATTCACTACGTTTTGTATTTTTTTTGAAAAAAAAATCTTTTAAGTTTACTTATACTTGTAGTGGGGGGGAAAAGTTTCATACCTACTATGGTTATGTATACCCTCTCTTAACATATGGTGTGATATTCTGGGGAAACTCGGTAAATGTACAATCAACCTTTATATTACAGAAAAAATGCTTGAGAATTATATACAACATACAATATGATCAATCAGTGAGAAATGTATTTATAGATAAAAAGTATCTCACTGTAACTTGCATTTATATTTTAGAAATCTGCTTATTTATTAAAAAAAATTCAGAGTACTTTAACAGAAATTGCACTATCAGGGATAATTTACGTACAAAATATAAATATAATATATGTGTGCCGCAAAATAAAAGCTATGTTTTTATAAAAGTGCATTCGTTTCTGGAATCAAAATATTCAATCATTTGCCATTAAACATCAAAAAAATTGAAGGAAACATAATGTTCAAAAATAAATTACGATTATGGCTAATAAACCAAGCATTTTATAATATCAACGAATTTTATTGTAAAAATTTTGATTAGTACCGTATACATAGTATAATATATAGGTAATATTAGTATTTAATAAGATTACGTTAGATTAGAACTTGTAGTTCAAAAATATTGCCAATATCGCCAGAAGTGGCAAACTGTTGATACTTATTATTAAAATTTACAACCTAATGTACACAGTGAAAGCAATAAATTTCTTCTTATTCTTATTCTTACAAAAATGTCTAAGAGAGCCTCTTAAAAAGAACCCAAAAAAATTGTATGGAGAGAATTTTTTTTTGTTCGGCGGCCATCTTTTTTTTACCCATTCACCCAATGGCACAAGGTCTTTAACAACATTTGTTTGGGACCATGCCTGTATGACTGGTAGTTTTGGAGGACTCATGAGGTACTCTGGTAAATTTTCCACATTCATGACATTTCATAATTTTCTGAAGGAAGACCCATAATTTCTACTCACATAAATAGTGAAGGGAAAAAGTTCCATACAAAATTGTTCTGGAGAGCCTCTTGAAAAGAACTAAAAAAAATTTGTATGGAGAAAATTTTTTTTTGTTCGGTGGCCATCTTTTTTTTACCGGTTCACCCAATGGCCCAAGGTCTTTAATAACATTTGTTTGGGACCATTTCTGTATGACTGATAGTTTTGGAGGACCCATGAGGTACTCTGGTAAATTTTCCACATTCATGACATTTCATAATTTTCTGAAGGAAGACCTATAAGTTCTACGCACATAAATAGTGAAGGGAAAAAAGTTCCATACAAAATTGTTCTGGAGAGCCTCTTGAAAATTAGGAAATTTTTTGTATGGAGACAAAATTTTTTTTGTATGGTGGCCATATTTTTTTTACCGGTTGACCCAATGACCCAAGGTTTTGAACATTTTTTGTTTCGAGACGATACCTCTCCGACTGATAGTTTTCGAGGTCCCCTAGGGCACTCTAGTCAGTTTTCCACGTCCAGCTCTCTCTATAATTTTGTAGACCTTAAATTTTTGAATTTTACACACATGGAAAATATGGTGAAAAAGTTCCATACAAAATTGTTCAGGAGAGGTGATCAGTACGTAACTTCAAGTAGCTTTATATATACATATATAATAACTAGTGTTGCGCTCGGTGCGCGAGCTGCAAGCAGCTCGCGGGCCTTGTAGTCTCTTCAATATTCGTAAAATAAAGGAATGGGAGGCCATACCAAATACCAGAATATTCTGGAGAGTCTCTTGAAAGATAGAAAGAAATATTGGTATCACGTTTCGTATCTTTTGAGTTCTATGCATGCGTCTAGTGGGAAAAAAAAGATCTATACAAAAATGTTCTGGAGAGCCACTTGAAAATTAAAAAGAAATTTTGTATGGACACGAATTTTTTTTGTTCCGTAGCTATCTTCTTTTTACTGGCTCACCAAAGGGCTTAAGCTCTTGAACATTTTTAGTTTCAGGACCATGCCTCTATGATTGATAGTTTTTGAGGGCCGTTAGGGTACTCTGGTAATTTTTCCACATTCACTACGTTTTGTATTTTTTGTGAAAAAAAAAATCTTTAAGTTCTATTTACTTATACGTGAAGTGGGGGGGGAAAAGTTTCATATAAAAATGTCTAAGAGAGCCTCTTAAAAAGAACCCAAAAAATTTGTATGGAGAGAATTTTTTTTTGTTCGGCGGCCATCTTTTTTTTACCAATTCACCCAATGGCCCAAGGTCTTTAACAACATTTGTTTGGGACCATGCCTGTATGACTGGTAGTTTGGAGGACCCATGAGGTACTCTGGTAAATTTTCCACAATCATGACGTTTCAGGATTTTTCTGAGGGAAGACCCATAAGTTTGACATATATAAATAGTTAAGGGAAAAGGTTCCATACAAAATTGTTCTGGAGAGCCTCTTGAAAAGAACCCAAAAAATTTGTATGGGGAGAATTTTTTTTTGTTCGGCGGCCATCTTTTTTTTACCAATTCACCCAATGGCCCAAGGTCTTTAACAACATTTGTTTGGGATCATGCCTGTATGACTGGTAGTTTTGGAGGACCCATGAGGTACTCTGGTAAATTTTCCACAATCATGACGTTTCAGAATTTTTCTGAAGGAAGACCCATAAGTTCGACATACATAAATAGTTAAGGGAAAAGGTTCCATACAAAATTGTTCTGGAGAGCCTCTTGAAAACAACCCAAAAAATTTGTATGGAGAGAATTTTTTTTTTGTTCGGCGGCCATTTTTTTTTACCGGTTTACCTAATGGTCCAAGGTCTTTAATAACATTTGTTTGGGACCATGTCTGTATGACTGGTAGTTTTGGAGGACCCATGAGGTACTCTGGTCAATTTTCCACATTCATAACGTTTCGTATTTTTCCTGAAAGGACACTCATAAGTTCCATGCATGCGCTTAGTGAGGTAAAAAAAGTTCTATACAAAAATGTTCTGGAGAGCCTCTTGAAAATTAAAAAAAAAAAATTGTATGGACGCGAAAATTTTTTTTGTTCGGTACCTATCTTTTTTTTACTGGCTAACCAAAGGACCCAAGGTCTTGAACATTTTCGCTTTCAAGACCATGGTTCTATGATTGATAGTTTTTGAGATCCTTTGGGGTACTCTGGTAAATTTTCCACATTCATGACGTTTCATAATTTTCCTGAAGGAAGACCTATAAGTTCTACGCATATAAATAGTAAGGGGAAAAAAGTTCCATACAAAATTGATCTGGAGAGTCTCTTGAAAATTAGGAAATTATTGTATGGAGACGAAATTTTTTTTTGTTTGGTGGCCATATTTTTTCACCGTTTCACCCAATGGCCCAAGGTTTTGAACATTTTTTGTTTCAGGACAGTACCTCTCCGACTGATAGTTTTTGAGATCCCTTAGGGCACCCTAGTCAGTTTTCCAAGTTCAGCTCTCTCTATAATTTTGTTGACCTAGAATTTTTGAATTTTACACACACGGAAAGTATGGTGTAAAAGTTCCATACAAAATTGTTCAGGAGAGGTGATCAGTACCTTACTTCAAGTAGCTTTATATATATAACTAGTTGCTCGGTGCGCGAGCTGCTAAAGCAGCTCGCGGGGACGTTCGACATTATATAACATGGGGCTGCACCCTATAATTTCGAAGATATAAGCATTTAAAAATTTGATCACGTGAGCACATAGACATCGCAAAAATAAGAAGTTTGAGTTATAACAACATGGGGTTGCACCCTATAGTTTCGGAGATGTAAGCTTTTAAAAATCTGATTACGTGAACATCTAGACATCGCGAAAGTAAGTTTGAGTACCAACAACATGGGGCTCGACCCTATAGTTCCGTAGATATAAGCTTTTAAAAATCTGACCACGTAAGCATACAGACATCGCGAAAATAAGAAGTTTGAGTAACAACAACATGGAGCTGCACCCTATAGTTTCGGAGATATAAGCTTTTAAAAATCTGACCACGTAAGCACACATACATCGCGAAAATAAGAAGTTTGAGTACCAACTACATGGGGCTTCACCATATAGTTTCGGATATAAGCTTTTAAAAATCTGACCACGTGAGCATAAAGACCAAGATAAGAAGTTTGGGTACCAACAACATGGGGCTGCACTCTACCCTTCTGTATCCTTCACTTGTCTCCAAAATCCTCAATCATCAGCTCTCGCCATATTTTTTCTCCGAATGAATTTTTGTGTTCTCTGTGAAACCATTTGTGAAAAAAAAAATCATATAAAATTTTACAGGAGGAAATTTTTGGGGAAATCTCGAAAAGACCCCGGTCGGTCCTTCGTCGGTCCCTAGTCAATCGCTAGTCGGTCCCTAATCGGTCCCTAGTCGGTCCGTAGTCGGTCCATAGTCGGTCCCTAGTCGGTCCTTAGTCGGTCCCTAGTCGGTCGCTAGTCGGTCGCTAGTCGGTCCCTAGTCGGTCCCTAGTCGGTCCGTAGTCGGTCCATAGTCGGTCCGTAGTCGGTCCGTTGTTGGTCCGTAGTCGGTCCGTAGTCGGTCCGTAGTCGGTCCGTAGTCGGTCCATAGTCGGTCCCTAGTCGATCGCTAGTCGGTCGCTAGTCAGTCCCTAGTCGGTCCCTAGTCAGTCCGTAGTCGGTCCATAGTCGGTCCGTAGTCGGTCCCTAGTCGGTCCGTAGTCGGTCCCTAGTCGGTCTCTAGTCGGTCCGTAGTAGGTCCCTAGTCGGTGTCTAGTCGGTCCGTAGTCGGTCCCTAGTCGGTCTCTAGTCGGTCCGTAGTCTGTCCCTAGTCGGTCCCTACTCGGTCTCTAGTCAGTCCGTAGTCAGTCCCCAGTCGGTCCTTAGTCGGTCCGTAGTCGGTCCGTTGTTGGTCCGTAGTCGGTCCGTAGTCTGTCCGTAGTCGGTCCGTAGTCGGTCCGTAGTCGGTCCGTAGTCGGTCCATAGTCGGTCCGTAGTCGGTCCCTAGTCGGTCAGTAGTCGGTCCCTAGTCGGTCCGTAGTCGGTCCAAAGTCGGTCCGTAGTCGATCCGTAGTCGGTCCGTAGTCGGTTCATAGTCGGTCCGTAGTCGGTCCATAGTCGGTCCGTAGTCGGTCCCCAGTCCGTCCCTAGTCGGTCCGTAGTCGGTCTCCAGTCCGTCCCTAGTCGGTCCGTAGTCGGTCCATAGTCGGTCCGTAGTAGGTCCGTAGTCGGTCCGTAGTCGTTCCTAGTCGGTCCCTAGTCGGTCCGTAGTCGGTCCTTAGTCGGTCCCTAGTCGGTCCATAGTCGGTCCCTAGTCGGTTTTTAGTTGGTCCCTAGTCGGTCCGTAGTCGGTCCGTAGTCGGTCCGTTGTTGGTCCGTAGTCGGTCCGTTGTTGGTCCGTAGTCGGTCCGTAGTCGGTCCCTAGTCGGTCTACCCTAGTCGGTCCATAGTCGGTCCGTAGTCGGTCCGTAGTCGGTCCCTAGTCGGTCTACCCTAGTCGGTCCGTAGTCAGTCCGTAGTCGGTCCGTTGTTGGTCCGTAATCGGTCCGTAGTCGGTCCCTAGTCGGTCCCTAGTCGGTCCGTAGTCGGTCCCTAGTCGGTCTACCCTAGTCGGTCCGTAGTCGGTCCGTAGTCGGTCCCTAGTCGGTCTACCCTAGTCGGTCCGTAGTCAGTCCGTAGTCGGTCTCTAGTCGGTCCGTAGTCGGTCCCTAGTCAGTCCCTAGTCGGTCCGTAGTTGGTCCCTAGTCGGTCCCTAGTCGGTCCGTAGTCGGTCTCTAGTCGGTCCGTAGTCAGTCCCTAGTCGGTCCGTAGTCTGTCCCTAGTCGGTCCCTAGTCGGTCTCTAGTCGGTCTGTAGTCTGTCCCTAGTCGGTCTCTAGTCGGTCCGTAGTCAGTCCCTAGTCGGTCCCTAGTCGGTCCGTAGTCGGTCCGTTGTTGGTCCGTAGTCGGTCCGTAGTCGGTCCCTAGTCGGTCTACCCTAGTCGGTCCGTAGTCAGTCCGTAGTCGGTCTCTAGTCGGTCCGTAGTCGGTCCCTAGTCAGTCCCTAGTCGGTCCGTAGTTGGTCCCTAGTCGGTCCGTAGTCGGTCCCTAGTCGGTCCGTAGTCGGTCCCTAGTCGGTCTCTAGTCGGTCCCTAGTCGGTCCGTAGTCTGTCCCTAGTCGGTCCCTAGTCGGTCTCTAGTCGGTCCGTAGTCAGTCCCTAGTCGGTCCCTAGTCGGTCCGTAGTCGGTCCGTTGTTGGTCCGTAGTCGGTCCCTAGTCGGTCCCTAGTCGGTCCGTAGTCGGTCCCTAGTCGGTCCGTAGTCGGTCCCTAGTCGGTCTACCCTAGTCGGTCCGTAATCGGTCTCTAGTCGGTCCGTAGTCGGTCCCTAGTCGGTTCATAGTAGTCAGTCCCTAGTCGGTCCCTAGTCGGTCCGTAGTCGGTCTGTTGTTGGTCCGTAGTCGGTCCGTAGTCGGTCCCTAGTCGGTTCCTAGTCGGTACGTAGTCGGTCCGTAGTCGGTCCGTAGTCGGTCCCTAGTCGGTCCGTAGTCGGTCCCTAGTCGGTCTACCCTGGTCGTTCCGTAGGCGGTCTCTAGTCGGTCCGCAGTCGGTCCCTAGTCGGTCCCCAGTCAGTCCCTAGTCGATCCGAAGTAAATTCCTCCATTTTGAATTTTTTTTTCTAGGATCCGAAGGTCCTGATCATCTTTTGATAAGAAACCACTCTTCCATCTTTTATACCGTTTGAGATGGACGCTGATGAAATTTGTATGGCGGCCATCTTTTTTCCGCCATTTTGAATATTTTTCCAGCTCACTGCCAATTGGAAGCCGTTTCGAGTGACATTTGCTCGAGCACCTCCCACCTATCTTCAATACCTTAAGCGTGCCCTTCACCCGTCTCCGAGTTCCTCAATCATCAGCTCTATCCATATTTTTTTCTGAATAAATTTTTGTCTTTTTTGTGAAACCATTTGTGAAAAAAAAAAATTTCATACAAAATTTTACAGGAGAAATTTTTTGGGGAAAATCTCGTAAACTACCCCGAAGGTGGCAACACTGTTTACATTTATCGATACTGCCGGTTAAGTTACACAGTCGATTCATACATTTCAACTTTCCAAAATGTTGCCAACTGCCTCAAAAACATGTTCAAAATCAATTCCAAAACAAGTAAAATACAAAATGGCTGTCAACTCATTTTGCAGACTTATTTTAGAAAGTTGAATAATTTTTCCATTAAGTACAGGAGATACCGCTCCTGATGACGTTTCAAGTTTTCATCTCGCTTGCACACAGGCGAAATGATCACCCCTGAAAATAAGACAGTATCGCGAAAACAACTTTTTCTTTGATTAAGTTCAGTGTTGCCTGTCCCTGGCGATAAAAATATCCAAATTTCGTTTGTACAGGTAAAAAATGTCGTTGCTCATACTCGGATTTTGCAAAAAGTTCGTATTTCAATTTTTGAATTTTTGGGGTAGATCTTGAAATTTCCCCAAAAATGGGGTATTTTTTTCACCAATCTATACTTCAAGTCTGTACATACAATAGCTTCATAGAAGTAGAAACGCTCCGCTGTTGTCAACTGTGAGTAATTTGAATTTTAAAATTGCGTTTTTTCGTACCTCAAACTGAATGGCCGCCAAGACAGCCGCCATCTTGAATATTTAAAAACACTCCCGATCTGTCAAAATACAGGATAATTGTAGACGGAAACAGGAAAAAAATATTATCCTCAAATAACCCGTTTCGGTGCTGTGGCGCCGCGGTTCGGGGTCGAAAAATCGAAAATTTGAAAGACTACAGCTAAGCCGCCATCTTGTTTTTTAAATTTTTTCTACTATTTCTATTAATCGTTTCCTAATTTCTGCTAGAATTGCGAGTTTTAACGAAATCGGTAGGAAAACAAAAATGTTACAAAAATCACATCGGCCGCCATCTTGTTTTTGTTTGAGCAGCCCTTTTCTATCTACAATACCCTTCCCGGGCTCCCCAACCATCTTACTTACCCTCAATCATCATGTCTTCCCATATTTTTCTGTGAGAATTCTCTGAAGAACCGCATCAAAGGCAATTCAATATTTACCATACATTTTCTATGAAAAAATGAATTCCGCCATTTTGAATTTTTTTTTCCATTCATCAAGTAGACCTTCGGATTTTGATCATCTTTTGCTAATAAATCACTCTTCCATCTTTTATACCCTCCGAGATGGATACCGATGAAATTTGTATGGCGGCCATCTTTTTTTCGCCATTTTGAATTTTTTTTCAGCTCACTCCCAATTGGACGCTACATTAGTTGTATAGTTGTTGTTAGTAGTTAGTAGTATAGACGCTTGTAATTGATAGTTTGTTTACTAAGTCACAGTCGTTACGATTTTTAAAACTTCAACAAAACTGTTGTTACGAATGTAACGTTATATCTTATCCTATTTTAGTCAGTATTTGTAAACATTTTGCCATCTCTTGCTGAGTTATTGTTACGCATGTTCTCTGTGTTACTAAATTAAAACTTTCAAATGTTTGAATTGCAAATACGTGTGCAATGGTACGTTTTATCACATTTATTTCTTCTTTCTTTTCTTTTTGTTTTGACTACAGTGAAAATGTTTTCCTTATTTTTAGGCCTTAAATCGTGGTGCTGCTACAGTGTCTACTCCGTCAGAACAAATCCAAATTCAGGAAACCTTAAATGCTGCTGCTGTAAATGATTATGAACATACATCTGTAGTTACTGTTAACAATGAAACTACTTCTGTTCCCTTAGTAGTTATTGACCCTACAGATTTGGAGAAAGTTACAAGCAACCAAGTGGAGATCTACAAAAATCAGGAAGAAATTTTGAAGGATTTGTCATTACTAAAAGATAATTATAAAGAAGTATTAGAAAATCAGCAAAACATATCGATGGCCATTGCCCAAATTTCAGTGAAACTTGATACTTTTATAACCGGAAAATATGAACCAAAAGTTACCGAATTAAGCGATTCTATGAAGAAAACACGTGCTAATAGCCGATTTTGTTTGAAACCTATACGAAATATCGAAGAACTATCCAATTTAGAGGCAATATTAAACGACGGCAAAATGAAAAGGGACTATAAAATCAAATATAGTATTGTGTGCCAACCAGGAAAAGCTGAAAACTGCGCATATCAACTAGTTGATGTGTTTTTTACCAGAGAATTTCTAACCAAATGCTCTTGGTCTGGTAGCGCAAGAGGTGAAGGCACAAAAGTATGTTTAAAACAGTATAAAAATGTTTTACAACTGTTTTTTGAACTGATTTACGAATGTGATCATACATACACTATTGCTGGCAATGAGAAGTTTTTTAAATCGGTTCTAAAAAACGCTACAAAGCGTAAAAACTCTAAATTACAAAGATCTTCGACTTGCAGAAATAGTCACAAAAGACAGAAACTGAGTGAAAATTTTGCAAATAATAAAGAATCGTCAGAAGAAGGAACTTCCAACGAGGCCCAAAATCTTGTAAATGAAGCCAATGAAGAAAACCGCGAGAATATTCCTCAGCAAGAAAAAACTTCCCAAGAAGAAAATGCGCAAGTTTTGGACAATGTTGCGATTGAAGATAGTGTATCTCAGGACAACCATGTCCCAGAACTTCCAGAACAACAGATCGTTTCCGGACAAGAAAATGACTTAAAAGACATAGTTTAATAATCACCAAGGATTTGTATTTTAATTGTTACTCTTAAGTTTTAAGCAAGTACAAAGGTGTAAGTACAGAGAGTTATCGTCTGTATAACTTTCTTTTGTTAATTATTCTTAATAAGATTTTTTAAAATTCTGTTTACATTCGTATGGTTATTGAGATTTGTGAGTAATATCATTCCTTTTAAGAGACTTCTATTACTTTTGATATTTTTTAGTCGTTTTTTATTTTGTGTAGCATTGTTTTGGCGTTCTAGCAATTGGCACCACCAATTCGGGTCTCTTATAATTGTTTATTTATTTTCGTAACTACATAGTTTTAGGTAAGAAGGTTAAATTTAGAAAGTATAATTACTGTAGAATATTTAATGAGATTTCATGCAGACTTACACACTGATTGTATTGAGGTGGTACAACTAATAAGACTGAAACTTATTGCCATACGTAGATTTATTTACATTGCTACTTTAGACTTATAGCCCAAGAGCCAGCGACGGCCAGACCTTCGTTATTTTATAAAAGCTGAAAATTTTTCTGTGCATGTCCCGTATACAGGTAAGAACGACCAGCGACTGAGTTTGGGTTGTGGTTACTTTGGCGGGTAACAGGTATATAAAATAACGAAGGTCTGGCCGTCGGTGGCTCTTGCTCTATTAACCTAGTTTGACAGGCCTGTTGGCGTAGTTGGTAGTGCGTCTGTGTGTGTGAAATGTCCAGAATATTTATTTTTATATTATTAATAAACGTGTTGATTACACAGTACACAGATACAACCAGTAGTGAAACTACCTACAAACGTTCGAAACGGCTTACTCACACAAACATGCGCATCGACGAGATCATTTGACGGCAGTCGCTACTGACATTCACGCGAAAACTCGGTAGGGGTCTCGTTGATGCGCATGTTTGTGTGAGTGAGCCGTTTCGAACGTTTGTAGGTAGTTTCACTACTGGTTGTATCTGTGTACTGTGTTGATTATGTCAATTATTAAGTAAGGGCCAATTTGCCAAAGAAACATGTTGATTTTGATTCAAATATTTGGTCTATTTTGATTTACCATGTCAGACACATGAAAAGACACAATGTTGTGCAAATATTATTTAAACTGTTTTAGAATTCACCTAGTTTAATTCTATTTTTATAATGTCAATTATGGGTCAATTTGCCAATAAAACCAGTTGATTTTATCTCAAATAATTTTTATTTCAATTCACCAATACAATTATACAAGAAGCGCATCGATTGTACTAATTACAATGTGTGTAGTAAAGGAACAAAATATAAATCCGATTCATATCGAGTGACCACAAGTTTACATTTAACATCAAACGGCGAACAAACGTAATCTGAATTTAAAACTGATTTATAGTTGCTTTTGAAAATATTTAGATAAGAGGAGAAGATTGGAAGGTTAAAAGCATTTACTAAATTATCAAATTTCTTACAATAAATATATATTTGATTTTCTTCAACTTTGATACATATCACCTCCATTACTTCTTTTTTAACAGTTAAAAAATATTTATCTGCCCTTTGATCAGATAAAATAAAACCATTGAAATGTAAAACTAAATTCTTTGTGGTTTTTTTCACATAGGGGTAATTAGAATGTGTCTGGTCAATAAATTGTTCATGACCCATAATTTCGTACTCTTTAAGTCTTTTAGCAATTTGAGATAGTGGTTTATTACCTTGTCTTAACAAATTTTTTATTAGGTATAATTTATTTTCAAATTTATATGCATTGTATGTTTGTAACGTTCCGAAACGTCGAACTTCAGCAACAACATGAGTTAAGTTGTGAACATTGCTGGTTACATAGTCAATACCGTAAAAATCCTTATAATGTTTCGTAAAGTATTCCAAAAGGTCCTCTGCCAAAGATAGCAATGGAAAGTATTCCTCACTAGAACATATTGTTATTGCACAAAATAATGTAAGAAAATGTTGCATAGCATCTTTCTTTAACACTTTTTGTAATATCGCCACACTTAAATAATGAAAGAAGGTTCTAAACTCTGATCCTTTCCAATGACTTAAACTGTCCAAACCTCGAACAGCTCTATGGATCTCAGTTGGAGTTTTGCAGGAGTTTAAGAAAATATTAACTGCGTGAATATCACTCGCACACCATTTAGTAACCTTTTTACCGAAATTGCCATCTCGCCATCCAACGAGCAATCTTTTTATTATACCCAAGTCAATCAAATGCAGGGAATCGGAAACAGGAAATGCTTCTATCATGTCAATCGGTAGTTTTAATAAAGGTGAGTCGAATTTGTGATGGTTTCCATACTTCTTTTCCCTAAAATCCTTGTCATTCCGTAATGGACAGTTGGTGTCAGGAAATATCACAGTGTGCGAAACATGCGAATATTCTCCCACAACTGTACACTTAAGGCAACCATGTTTTCCGTTATAATAACACACACCTGGAAAAAAAACCATACATAAATTGAAAATTTAAAAAACCCCCGACATCCGCCATTTTGTGACGGCGGCCATCTTGGATTTGCAATAGTGCTATTCTACTAGTCAAGCCCTTTCATTTGATACCCATATTAAGGGAGTTGTAAAAAAATATGTGATTCACCATTTTGTAGCGGCGGCCATCTTGGATCGATTTTCATCTAACATAGCTAACAACACTCTCGACTAATTCACCTTTCAAACAAAAAAAACCGCATTCAAATCGGTCCACCCGTTTGAGCGCCACTGGGGAACACACACACACACACACACACACACACACACACACACACACACACACACACACACACACACACACACACACACACACACACACACACACACACACACACACACACACACACACACACACACACACACACACACACACACACACACACACACACACACACACACACACACACACACACACACACACACACACACACACACACACACACACACACACACACACACACACACACACACACACACACACACACACACACACACACACACACACACACACACACACACACACACACACACACACACACACACACACACACACACACACACACACACACACACACACACACACACACACACACACACACACACACACACACACACACACACACACACACACACACACACACACACACACACACACACACACACACACACACACACACACACACACACACACACACACACACACACACACACACACACACACACACACACACACACACACACACACACACACACACACACACACACACACACACACACACACACACACACACACACACACACACACACACACACACACACACACACACACACACACACACACACACACACACACACACACACACACACACACACACACACACACACACACACACACACACACACACACACACACACACACACACACACACACACACACACACACACACACACACACACACACACACACACACACACACACACACACACACAGACACACAGACACACAGACACAGACACACAGACACACAGACACACAGACACACAGACACACAGACACACAGACACACAGACACACAGACACACAGACACACAGACACACAGACACACAGACAGACAGACAGACAGACAGACAGACAGACAGACAGACAGACAGACAGACAGACAGACAGACAGACAGACAGACAGACAGACAGACAGACAGACAGACAGACAGACAGACAGACAGACAGACAGACAGACAGACAGACAGACAGACAGACAGACAGACAGACAGACAGACAGACAGACAGACAGACAGACAGACAGACAGACAGACAGACAGACAGACAGACAGACAGACAGACAGACAGACAGACAGACAGACAGACAGACAGACAGACAGACAGACAGACACAGACACGTCAAACTTATAACACCCCGTCGTTTTCGCGTCGGGGGTTAAAAAGAGACTAGAACCGAAAAATTGTAATTATACTAGTATTTACAGCTTTTCGGATCTAGTCTCATGATGTAATGACATAATCTTGAATAAACACGGCGGTTACAATAAAACCCCATAATCATTAGACTTGATTTGACACAATTGGGAAAGAATAACGATATCTTCTCCCTACTTGCTTATAAACACATTATGGCAGATAGCAAGTAGATACAGGTGTATACCTACCTTTTATCATAGCTCTGGCAGGAGAATCGCACACAAAGCATCTTAACGACACTGAAATTTTTCTATTTCGTATGTTAATGCCATCGTGAAGCATACTGCCCATTTCTATAATATAATAAAACTGTAACAGATCCAATTCTGTACATTGAAGATATTTTGAAAATTTTTATTGGAGGGCACTCTATAATCGATACTGAAACCAAAACTGTAATTTTTTTCATTTTTGTCTGTCTGTCTGTCTGTCTGTCTGTCTGTCTGTCTGTCTGTCTGTCTGTCTGTCTGTCTGTATCTTGGCCGCGCATCACGCCGAAACTACTGAATGGATTCGAATGAAACTTGGTACTATTTGAGTTTATACTCCGAGGTAGGTTATAGGATACTTTTTATCCCGAAATTCAGCAGGGTTCCCTAGGGAGAGGGGAAGAAAGTTAAAACGTGTATTTAGCTGTAATTCATTAACGCGTTGTTCGATTTCACTCATTCTTTTTTTGTTAGAAAGGTAGTACTTTATATATTATCCCGTAAATATTTCAAGGTCATAGGTTTGTTAGTTCAGAAATGACAGACATTTATTGGGTTCAAATAACATGGGACCCGCATCTTTGTACGTACGGCTTATTTTAAACTGGCGTACGTTTAAATTTATGTTTGTCGGTCTGTCTATTTGTTTCAACTAATCTCAGAAACGGCTGGATCGATTTTAACGGAACTTTCAATGGCAGATAGGTGTTGTTATAAGGAGTAACTTAGGCTACATTTAGTTTAAGTACATAAAAGAATTATGGGATCCGTTCCGATCCTAGGTATATAAAACCTATAAACACGCGAACGAAGTCGCGGGGGTCAGCTAGTCTTCAATAAAAACTTTTAAAAATTCATGCAAATCTTTTGGTTTAGCTGAACCTAGATAAATTCCACAAATGATAGGACTTAAGTGAGGCATTTCAAAAATACTGCACAATATGGGCCAAAATTGTTGTTTGGAGCTTTTGTAAATAGGTACTCCGTCTATGTTTACTAAAATTGATATATTTTCCAGTATAACTTTAGAATTCTCTAAACTTTTTATAATACTATTTTTCAAATTATTATGCCAGTATTCACCAGGATCGACGAAGTTTATTGTAATTTCTCTTGGTGTATCAAGTAGTGAGCGTGGATCTTTAGGCATAGCGTTAGGAGTAATTTGGTTTAAAATTTGAAATAAATCTTTTAAAGCTGCATGACTACATTTGTGTTTCAGCGCCCAAATTCGTATTTGCTCGCGATAGCTCGATTTTCTTTCACATTCGACATACTCTAGTTTATATTCTGCATCGCTGTCTATGTCTACATTATTGCATCTAGAAGAAAGTAACAAAAAATTACGCAATGAAGGTTATTTCAATTTATAATATGCTACAACAAGCTATAACATACTTTTCCTCTGTAACTGGTCCGTTATCACTAATTGAGAAAACAAAATCTACGGAACCCTCGCTTGTGTTTGTTGAACTCGAACTTAGCGTATTATTTTTGTTTGTTTCCAATGAATCCCTTAAAGAATAAATTAAACAAATGAGAGTTTTATAAATGAAAGCTAAATTACTATTACGTAATTGAATTAAAGAAACTTACGTGTTATTTAATATTTCAACTACAGAATTCTCACACACAGTTGTCTTTTTTAATTTCTGCATATTCTGATAAACTCTCCGTACTTTCTTGCGATATCCACCAGTTCTTTGTTTTAACTTCCATGCTTTTAGATCCATATTTCTTTGACATTGGCTCAAATATTTTATAAAAGTGACTTCTCCAATAAAAATAGCAGAATGAGTAGGCAATGTCCATTACGCTCCTGCTTCTATTGTGAAGCCTTAATATCGCTATTAGTAAAACAGTCGATCAAATTGCTACTTAAGTCTGCGCAAAAATACAAATCACTTCTGCAATGAAACTTTCAGTGGTAGAACAGTAATAAATATGTCTTTTATACAGTTCCGTTACAAAGTCTGCAATTAAAGTATTTATGCAATTCTGAAGCGTACAGCAGCGGCAATAGAAGCTTTATAGCAGTTTTAAGTTTTAACATATATGTTTTAACTCTCTTTTAAAGCTATAGACGGCAAATGGGTTGTAAAATTAACTCTTATAAAGCCTAAAGTGGCATTTGGTTCAGTGTCTGCTACCCCTAGTGATATTTACAGCTATGAGCAGTTACGAAAGCAATAGTAGAACTTAAAACCACTTTCTGAACCCCTAAAGCGCTATAGTACAGCTAAAAGTTGCAAAATAGGCTGCTATTTCCACTAGTGTGCTAGTTGGGCCGTGCATCAAACGTTGTCGATGCCTGAGTGGCGCCCGTTCCATGAAATGTCTAACGTTTTAGTGAAAGAATATATTTATATAGTACATGTACCATTGCGTCGTAAGACCAAACCGATTCAATGTTTGATTTCTACTAAGCAAGCAATGGTTTTTGTTCATAATGAGATATAGACTTCTCAATGAGGAAGTTTCCTCATGCTGAAAATAACATATTTGATACAATGGAATTAAAATATAGACTAAAAACTAATAAATCAGTGAAAAAATTTTTGAAATCCATCAATAAATGACTGAGAAATTAATTATTTAATTTACGCAAAATGATTGGCACCTCTTACTCGAGTATGACGTCACCGCGTCCGTTCTGAGGTATTTTTTCCATGTTATCTAACTTGTTTTACCGATTTCTCCGAGATTACTGAACCGATTTGCGTGATTCCTTTTTTAATCGACAGCTGAGAATGTTTGCAAAATGGTCCCATAGATTTTTCAAATTTTTTTTTTGTAATATTTTTTAAACTTTAAAGTTCGGCAACTTTTTCAATTTTTAAGATAACTTAATGATTCTTTCAGATTTTTGTTTTATTTTACATAAATTATTATTATTAATTTAAAAAAAATTGAAAACTTGTCCATTTAACACATTTTGAGCATAATGTAATAAAACAAAATAAAGTTTTCTTGTTTTTTATGGAAAATAACAACAATAGCTTGTACTTACGTATGAAATGAGATGCCATCTTTCGTGTAATTCACTTTTTTGCTTGATTTTTTGCAAACAACCACTGAACAACACGGCATTTTGTTAAAAATCGAGAGCGGTGAAGCGATCGTTGGACGACATTCGACTAAAGACAGAAACGGTTGTCAGGTGTATTTAACGCCAGAAGAGTTCTCAGGAACCACGCCCCCTTGCCATATCTCCTCTTATTCATTTATCTATGATTTGAACCGAGAACGTAACGTACGAGAGTGGGAGCGTACAAAACTGCAAAAGAAAAAAACGTTATTGACATTCTCGAATCTCGAGAGCGGTTCATTTTTTTTCTATTTTGAAGAAAATGATGCAAAAATAACAAAAAAAAAATATAATCAGCCGATTTCCACAAGCCGAAGTAATAAAAATTGTCTATTGAAGATGAGAGCGTGCAGTTAGAAGCTTTTCCCACCACTGAAAGGGATAACATTATATAACCTTTTATTCTTCCTATCAACTAGTCTACAAAATCTAATAGGTCCCGACGACGCGCGAGTAAATCCACATTTAGCATCATCGGCTCCCCTATCATAAGTATAGATAACGACATTATTACAATGTACAACATTATAATATACTGTTATACACAGTGGAGTGATACTAGCTTTTAATAATAATAAGTTTAGGTTAAAAATATTTTTTTGTGGGAAAGCCATCTTAAATTTTATTTTCCATTTCTAAAGTTTTGTCATATCTATTTAAAATTAATCGTAATTTGGATATGAAAACGCTTGCTAATTCCTTTGAGATGTACCTACCTAACAAAACAATGTGATTTAGTTAAAATTTTATGTGTATGTTTGGCAATGGCACGACTTCTTCCTGGATGGCTTGAAAACACAATTGAACCCGGTATGTGGCGCTGATGTTGGTATGTCACCGGCCAGGACGACCGGGTCTGCCGGGTCCGCTAGTAATATACATTTCAAACGTTTTAATTACGCTTAGAATAAATATCAAGAATTTAAAATACCACCGAAACAATTTTTTTAATTAGAATTAATAAGTATTACGAGTGATTTGTTACTAACAAAAGCATAAAAAGACTATCTAGACCAGCAGTCTCCAAACTACGGCCCGCGGGTCAAATCCGGCCCGCCAGTGCCATCAATCCGGCTCGCGATAGTTTAAAGCTATCGGCCCGCGACAGCCAATGTCATAATTGCTGTGATAAGTTGAAGAAGAAAACATATAGAATGATAAAATTACTAGGTTTTACTCAGCGCACTTTGCGACCTAGAAATATAGTTAAAGGCAGAAAAATTAAAACTGCTTTGGCCCTTGGAACATACTGAAAAAATCATTATGGCCCTAAGGCTTCAAAGTTTGGAGACCCCTGATCTAAACACTTGCTATAGTTCTATATTATATGCTATATTCTTTAGTGTCAACATTAACTAGAAAATCTGCAGATCACCAGGTTCGAACGTTAAAAACATACGTAAAATAACAGATTACTGATATTTATCTAGGCGCACGAAGTGCGCCAGGCCAAGTTCCTCCGGCCTTGTCGCATGAGTGTGTTATTTACACGATCCATTTCGAGCTGTTTTGACCCCCCTCATAACTCTGGTTCGCGGGATAGTAATCCTACGAAATTTGAAATATAAGTTAAACTCGTGGATGTGATGATAAATTGAAAGTTTCAAATTTTCAAGTTGAACCGTTTCTGAGATACAGAGGTTTAAAAATCACATAAAACAAGACCTACTCACTGACTGATCAAAATTATGACGCACTTCCCGTGTATGTGGAATGTTGAAATTTGGTAAGAAGATGAGTCTTAGTGTGTATATGAAGGAAAAAATCGAAAAATGTCCAAAAGTTGCATCAGACACTGACCAATTCAAAGATATATAAAAATCTGTCTGTTCCCACATCACACAAAAAATACTGAACAAATTTTCATTTTGTTTTAATAAATGTATTTTACTTTATTCGAAGCTATATATGGTTCTTGTTTCATCGAAATCGGTGCTCTATTTAGGGAGATGTGACTTTTTAAGTTTTCTAGCAAGGGGTCAATCTTACTGGTCTTGAGTTCTAATAAAAAGTAAAGTGTAGGTAAATAATAAAACGCCAAGAGGTATATTTTTTTATCGAAGTCGCGGGCGCGACTTCGTCGGCGTGGACTACACAAATTTTAAACAACTATATTACCCCCTAAGGGGTTGAATTTTCAAAAATCCTTTCTTTGCGGATGTCGTACGCCACATTAATAGCTATCTGTGTGCCTAAGCCCGTTCCTTCCAGTAGTTTGAGATTCGTCTTTGCCAATAAAACCAGAAGCGCGATTTTCTTAATAATTTTCATAAGCAACCTTGACCCAAGTCAGGAAATGGATGGGTGGCCGACTTTGGAGGTTTGGAGGAGACTTTGGTGTCCTGTTGATTCCGGCTACTAGGTATCACTAATATCTAATACTATTCATTAAACTTGCAACATTTTTTAAATTAAACAAATTCAAAGGAGTGCAAAAATGTTGTCAAGTTGAAAACAATAAAACTATTCTCAGTCCCAAATGAGCTTCATATTATAGTGTTATTAGTAAGACATAAATTATTTAAAAATATTTTAACAGGATCATTAGGAATGGTATGACAGCTTGAGGGTGATCGAAGAAGATATACCTTCTAAAACTGTATGGTTTCATTTATCGAGCCTAGCAAAGGACTTGGTCATAATTTTTGATATCAGTACTTTTAATGGCCGAAACTTTTTGATAGGAAGTTGGCCTTATTATTCACATGAAATGTTTTTGTTTGGATTTAATTTTACTGCTTCCTTTATTCAGTCATTCGGATCAAACCCGACCACACTAAAATTAAAACAGAATAGAAAGTATTAGTCAGATATAATTTATATGTTTAAATCGAATCGGCTGCTGCTTATATGCCGTATGCCACTGATCCTTTTGGTCTAGAGTCAATCTGTGGGGTACCCATTTGGTGTTGATTTTCCTTATCTCAAGTTTTTTTTGTGATAATTTCATAACAAGTGGTTCTACGTATTCCTGTCCGAGGCGACAGCGACGTGATAGACCAAGCTCTAGATTCACGCAAAGAATCTTTCATAATTTTCACGCGCTCCTTTTCGGGCGCTCAGTTTCGGGTCCATCCATAACGCTCCATGTTAAAATCAGTGTACTGAATTTGTGACTTTAAATCAATACATTCAAAGAATATTTTACTTTAATGGCATTAGGCCATCAAATGAATACCATTTCATCGTCAAAAGTTACACAATCAGGGGGCAGATTTATTGTCACCTCCACGATGCTCCGTAACGTCAAAACTCCCAACTCGGAAGCGTTGGTATAGATCGACCAGAATCTCATGAAAAATAGGGAAATTAAATTTTGTAGTAAGCAACACTAGGTTAACTTGGCTGCCCTAGTGATAAACAAAGTAATTAGATTCAGAACACCTTACCTGTGATCGTTTCACGAAACGTAAAATCAAGCAACTGTATTTTAAATACAAAAACAAAGTAATCAACATCCAATTACTTTGTTATTGTGTTGTGCTTGTTGTTTACTTGGTTTTGCATTTATATTCCGGGTTAGTGTGTGCAGTGGGTATGTGTGTATTTAGTTTATTTGTATCTATTCAGTAGGTAGGTATATTTACCTACATATCTAATTTTTCAGGTCAAAAACCAAAAGTCAGGATCGTCAGCTGACGAAGTATATACATACACACATCAACACTGTCTAGGGATATTCTGATTTTCTCAATTTATTCAAAATTGGTTATAACTAACATACAATATGTATATATTTTTGTAAAGCCTATTTATCAGACTATCTTTTAGAATAAAACAGAATTAGTTTTTTTGTGTAAATAATTTTTTATTGAAATAAAGACAAAAAGTGAAATGATGGTAAACTTAAGGATGAATGTCTTTTTAAGAAAAAAATATAATTTTAGCAAAATTATCAGGTTTTTTGCAGTTACGTGAAAAATTATTTAAAATTAGTAGTCAGTAAACCACCCATGGACGTTAACCACGGTCCTACAACGACTTTTCATGCTTTGAATCAAGTTATCAAAGTCTTGCTGTGGGATATTGTCCCAGGTCCTGCTAAGATGCAGAAAAAGTTGCTTTGCAGTCGCAATGTTCGGAGGAAAACTCCTCAAAGCCCTTCTTTGGAGCATGTCCCATGCGTGCTCTATGGGGTTTAGGTCTGGTGATTCAGCGGGCCAGTCTAAGATCGACACATCGTGCTCTTGTAGCCAGCTGGTCACCACTCGCGCAGTGTGCGATCGGGCTTTGTCGTGCATGAGCGTGAAAACTTGGTCCATTTGCAGTCGATGGGGATAGATTATTGGTGCTAGCACCTGATTACGGTATTTTTCAGAAGTCATGGTGTTTCTGATCCAAACGAGATCTGTTCTTCCATCGATACGAATTCCCGCCCAAACCATAATTGTTTTGCCGTGGTATGGCTGGACTTCCTGACGGTGTCGCAGACGGTTGTCACGACCAGGAGCTCGCCATACACGTACTCTTCGTAAATCAGGATGAAATCCGAATCGGGACTCATCGGTAAACAGCACTACAGACCACTAGTTATCTTCCTAGAGCAAATGTTCGCGAGCCCACTGTAATCTTCGTCCACGATTTCCTCTGCGTAGTGCTGGAGTACGAAGCGGCCTGCGAGCATGAAGGTTAGCCTCGTGCAGTCTTCTCCTCACACTTTCGTCACTGACAAGCAAATGGTGGTCTGACTGGAGCCTTTAAACCAACTGCATGGCTGTAGCATTTGGTTATCTCCTCGCGGTCATTTGCGAAAATCGGTCCTGTCTTCGGGCGGTTATGCGCTTCTCGCCTGGGTGCCGCTCAGCCACTTCACCAGTGGTGCGATAACGTGACCACAACCTTGATATCACGTTTTTTCTTGTTTCAATCGCCTCGGCAATACTTCGTTGAGGAGCCCCAGTTTGGATCCCCTAAGCACACAGTTAGCACACACAGCATTCGAACAATGCTGAATGTATTGGCGAACTCAAACCTTAATACAAGCCATTTTAGGTCTATTTTACTCTGAAATCGATCAATAGTTTTCGAGTTCGTTTTCGAGTGCTCCGCTTTAGACTAAGCACACTGAACGGTACGGTCACGTAGGTAGTGAACTCAAGACGTTTCGCATGCACAACTAACGTAAACAAGAGTGAAGTAGGTGCAATTACTCGGTATAATTCGGTACGGTGGCGGAGTGAACTTGTTACCTGAATAGTGAATGTATGATCGGGACGACAATTTACTAACTGTGATACGGAAAAAAGATGGCTGATATTATTTTATTATTTCGTATTACAATACACAATATCACAAAATACGAGTTTACAGCTTAAACTAATTACAAATACATGATTTACATATGCAATGTAGGTTTAATTATGTCTACAGTTCGAAATTACCAGCTATATTTTTGAAGTTATATTACACACGCGACGTGAATAAACGAAAATTCCCGGGTTTCGGCACCAAAAAGATGTGACAACACGAATCCAGACGATCCGTGACGCCACAATCTAGGTCGGAAAAACGATTTTTGTTGAAAATTCCATCGATAAAGATATTCGTTCTACTCGATACCTTTGGCTTAGAGACAAAACAGGTACGTACGTCAATACCGTAGGCGATCCCAAACCAGAGGAAGATGAGCAGCCTGTCGAGATTTTAGCGTTGAAAAGGTCCTGTTTTCACGTAGCACGTGGTATGATCGACGAAATATAGCTAGCTGTATAGTAAATGGTAGTTTACAAATTTCGCAGCACAATCAGTTCACTTGCACGATAGCACCGTTATTTATTTTGTCTGTTCACCGCGGTGATGAGGTTATAGTATGATAATGTCCAAAGATTCGGTTCACAGTTCTCAAGGATGATGTTAACCCTCGGCGATCTCAATGCCAACTCACTTCGGTAGGAGCCGAAATGGTCACGCGATATTTCCGTATGCTCGTAATCGAGCCCTGTCATTGGTCGAAACCAAAAGCATGAGATTGAGAATGAATGTAGTTCACCGATTAGCAAAGACAAATTAGAAAATAAGCGAAGAGCGTACATGGATGTTGATTACTTTGTTTTTGTATTTAAAATGCAGTTGCTTGATTTTTCGTTTCGTGAAACGACCCCAGGTAAGGTGTTCTGAATGTAATTACTTTGTTTATGACTAGGGCAGCCAAGTTAACCTAGTGTTACTTACTACAAAATTTAATTTTCCTATTTTCCATGAGATTCTGGTCTACCTATACTAACCATTGCTACCTATACTAATCATTGCACTATATTACTTATGTTAATGACGCTATTAACCTGATTAAAAACTGCGAGATATACCAATTCGCCGATGATACATGCCTTATAGCAGCTTTTACCTATGATCATTCCTTCGCCTACAAGATTCTAGAATTCGCTCATCGTTAACACTATCATACCGGTTTTGTAGTCGGGGATGATCTATCCAATGTTAAACTATATCGCTTGAATCGTTTGTAATTAATCTAATTACTCATTCAAACGTTTGGTTTCGCTAGAAAATGCATATTTGAATTCTTCCACGCAGCGTGCAAAATGGACAAAGGCATCTAGACCGTTATATTTAAATGCTAGTGTAGGAATTAAAGATAACCACCGCCCTCCGTTGCAATGGTCAATGGAAAGAGGACTCGATTCATCCGGGCCCCGACGGGATAATCCGCGTGGCAACTATAAAGACTAAGGACCACCTCATCGAACGACCTTTAGTCAAGTTATGTCCTCTTTCCTGCGAATCGGCAAATTAGTCATAAGTTTCTCATTTTACTAAGTTTTAGCTTGTAGTTTTAGTTCTTAAGTCTAGTGTAGTTTTATTATCATTATCGTTTATCGGGAAAATACCAGCTGTATTTTGGTGGGCGGTATGTACGCTCTTCGCTTATTTTCTAATTTGTCTTTGCTAATCGGTGAACTACATTCATTCTCAATCTCATGCTTTTGGTTTCGACCAATGACAGGGCTCGATTACGAGCATACGGAAATATCGCGTGACCATTTCGGCTCCTACCGAAGTGAGTTGGCATTGAGATCGCCGAGGGTTAACATCATCCTTGAGAACTGTGAACCGAATCTTTGGACATTATCATACTATAACCTCATCACCGCGGTGAACAGACAAAATAAATAACGGTGCTATCGTGCAAGTGAACTGATTGTGCTGTGAAATTTGTAAACTACCATTTACTATACTGCCCTCCTCAAGCTATAACGTCGTTAACCAACATTTGGCCAAATTCGATATTTTAACGCTGTCTTACTTAGAATTTTTTTTTTCTATCGATCAATCTAACCCTTATTTTCCTAGCTGATTGTGGACTTACCTGAACCTAATGTTTGTGATATTTCAGAAAATAGATTATCTTTGTTCGAAAAGGTTACTCATTATAAACAGATGTTTTGGAAACAGTTCTATAAACAATATTTATCTGAACTTCAAGCTAGAAATAAGTGGTTATGTAAATTTAAGAACTTAGAAATCTATAATATAATAAAACTGTAACAGATCCAATTCTGTACATTGAATATATTTTGAAAATTTTTATTGGAGGGCACTCTATAATCGATACTGAAGCCGAAACTGCAATTTTTTTTATTTTTGTCTGTCTGTCTGTCTGTCTGTCTGTCTGTCTGTCTGTCTGTCTGTCTGTCTGTATCTTGGCCGCGCATCACGCCGAAACTACTGAATGGATTTGAATGAAACTTGGTACGATTTGAGTTTATACTCCGAGGTAGGACATAGGATACTTTTTATCCCGAAATTCAGCACGGTTCCCTTGGGAGAGGGGATGAAAGTTAAAACGCGTATTTAGCTGTAATTCATTAACGCGTTGTTCGATTTCACTCATTCTTTTTTTGTTAGAAAGGTAGTACTTTATATATTGTTTCGAAAATATTTCAAGGTCATAGGTTTTTAGTTTCGAAATGACAGACATTACAACCCTCAGGATTGGGTTCAAATAACTTGGGACCCGGATCTTTGAACGTACGGCTTATTTTAAACTGGTGTGCGTTTAAATGTATGTTTTTGGTCTGTATATTTGTTCCAGCTAATCTCCAAAACGGCTGGATCGATTTTAACGGAACTTTCAATGGCAGATAGGTGATGTTATAAGGAGTAACTTAGGCTACATTTAGTTTAGGTACATAAAAGAATTATGGGATCCGATCCCTATATAAAACCTATAAACACGCGAACGAAGTCGCGAGGGTCAGCTAGTCTATAATATAATAAAACTGTAACAGATCCAATTCTGTACATTGAAGATATTTTGAAATTTTTTATTGGAGGGCACTCTATAATCGATACTGAAGCCAAAACTGCAATTTTTTTCATTTTTATCTGTCTGTCTGTCTGTCTTTCTGTCTGTCTGTCTGTCTGTCTGTCTGTATCTTGGCCGCGCATCACGCCGAAACTACTGAATGGATTCGAATGAAACTTGGGAAGATTTTAGTTTATACTCCGAGGTAGGACATAGGATACTTTTTATCCCGAAATTCAGCACTGTTCTCTTGGGAGAGGGGAAGAAAGTTAAAACGTGTATTTAGCTGTAATTCATTAACGCGTAGTTCGATTTAACTCATTCTTTTTTTGTTAGAAAGGTAGTACTTTAAGTATTGTCCCGTAAATATTTCAAGGTCATAGGTGTTTTAATTCAGAAATGGCAGACATTTATTGGGTTCAAATAACTTGGGACCCGGATCTTTGAACGTACGGCTTATTTTAAACTGGTGTGCGTTTAAATTTATGTTTGTCGATCTGTCTATTTGTTCCAGCTAATTACCGAAACGGCTGGATCAATTTTGATGGAACTTTCAATGGCAGATAAGTGATGTTATAAGGAGTAACTTAGGCTACATTTAGTTTAGGTACAAAAAAGGATTATGGGATCCAATCCGATCCTATATAAAACCTATATCCAGGCGGACGAAGTCGCGGGGGTCGGCTAGTTGGTAATATAGTTATAATTAAGGATGAGAATACTCCACCATCTTGCTGGCCTCTAGGCAAAGTTATTCAAGTTTATAAAAATACAAGTGACAACCTTGTTAGATCTGCACTTCTTAAGACTTCATCTGGGGAGTATCATCGTCCCATCCATAAATTAGTTTTATTGAAAGAATAAGAATTTATCTGTATGTGTCATATTATACATATAATAAGAATGGTCCTTTAGAGTTGTTTAATTAGTTGTTTAATTGAAACTTGTTGTTCTATTATATTGTAACAAATGCATAACATTTACCTATTACACTATCTATTTAATAATATTAGTTTTATATACATAGGTACTACTTTATATATCTGTAATATAAAATATTAGCTATAATAATTAAGTTTTGTATGTTAGCACATCAATCTTTGTTTCCCACAATTAACTTTAGTTCAAAACTGCACTTTTAGGTATAAATATGTACTTAACTCTTCGACTTTATGTTCGGATTTTGATGTAACCAACTTTACAGTATTTGCCTTTTATATTATGTAACTAAATACTTTCTTTGTTTAACTTAATTACTGTTTATTTTATATTGTTATAGCATTAATACATAGCATTCTTCACCTGCTGGGGAGTATGTATGCGAACAAACGCATAATATTTATTATCTGTAACACTCAATGTTGACAGCTCTGTGATTTACATCGCACGATAGAATTGTCTGTGACCATACTTACTCTCTGCGCGTTCACGAAATTTTCACTGCCACATTTTGTCCTTTGTGATTTTGTTTCTTTGAGTTGATAAAATAATAAAATATCAAGTTTCCTATACAAAGAAAAGTTTGTTTTTGTTTGACCTAACAGTGCACAAATGGAAATGGAAGCAGGTTCACACATACAGACAAATAAATGAATACGAAGGTGACTTAAATATAATATGAAAATAGATTTAACAGTTACCATAATAGATAAAACAGTACGTACCATTTATTGCATAATAAATAAGAAAATTTGGATGCAAAAAACTTAACAATTTGCTTTATACCATATTATTATTATGAACACATATTACATACACAATTACCTTCATTTCATTATTAACCGACTTCAAAAAAAGGAGGTTCTGTATTCGACCCGTATGTATGTATGTAAGTATGTATGTATGTAAGTATGTTCACGATTATCTCCGCAACTAATGAACCGATTTTGATGATTGTTTCACTGTCGTAATCTACATACTTTCAGGAAGGTTTTAGTATATGTATAACACATCGAGTTATCATTCTTACGTACGAAGTTATAAGCATAAATGTATACATATGTCACTAATATGTTCTCTGATATTGCCAAACCTATTGCTGAAGTATAGTATAGCTATTTTGTTCAAAGACTTCACTCTGCTACGCCTACGTAACATTGACCTTTTGCAAAAATTTTTGGGCCAAAGTCCTACAGCTGTACTATAGAGTGATTCCTTGGAATTTGTGCACGGTTACGTGTATTTAACCCCCGACGCAAAAACGACGGGGTGTTATAAGTTTGACGTGTCTGTGTGTGTGTGTGTGTGTGTGTGTGTGTGTGTGTGTGTGTGTGTGTGTGTGTGTGTGTGTGTGTGTGTGTGTGTGTGTGTGTGTGTGTGTGTGTGTGTGTGTGTGTGTGTGTGTGTGTGTGTCTGTCTGTTCCCCTGTGGCGCTCAAACGGGTGGACCGATTTGAATGCGGTTTTTTTTGTTTGAAAAGTGAATTAGTCGAGAGTGTTGTTAGCTATGTTTGATGAAAATCGATCCAAGATGGCCGCCGCTACAAAATGGCGAATTATATATTTTTTCAGAACTCACTTAATATGGGTATCAAATGAAAGGGCTTGACTAGTAGAATAGCACTATTGCAAATCCAAGATGGCCGCCGCCTCAAAATGGCGATTGTCGGGGGTTTTTTAAATTTTCAATTTCAGTGTGGTGCCTTACGTTGATCGCGATAGACGTGCCGTGTCAATAAAGTGCGCTCCTTACCTGCGACCGGTTTGAGCGTACGCACGTGTGTGCGTATCGTGCCTGTGTGTGTGCCGTGCCTCAGCGGTGTACGCGACACCGTACTATGAAACTTATTTAGTATGGAGCGCCCTGCTGAGCCGCCGTTTGAAGACTTACCTATTAATACTGAGATACCTAACTATGCGTTTACGACGCCTAGCGATGCACAACAACATTTGGGTCATGATAACCATACAAATGAGAATTCAAACATGAATATTGATGTACCTACCCCTACGTGTTCGACCCATGATATGCAGCAGCCCTATGCCCCCACTGCAAATACCCCTTCATCCATGAACTATGATGTGCAACAACCCTTCGCCCATTCACCAAACATGTCCAACAAAAGGACGCGAGATGTTGATGATGCAGAAATTTGGAACGTGGTGACGAGATCTGGTAAGAGATATGCTCGTAGCATCCAGAATGACAGAGTACCTGAGGAAAAAATTGAAATTAGTGTAACATCGAAAGAATCGCTACCCAAACAATTTGCCTTTGCTCGTCTACTCAAAATATATAACATAACAAATGTACTTCGAGTCCGATACGTCAATGCATATAAAGCTTTTATACAATTTGAAAACGAAGACAGCTTGTCTAACTTTTTAGAATGCCTATACTTTAAAAATAAGGGATGGAATTTGCAGCGAACGCTGGAAGTCGGAGTCTCATATGGCACCATCAAGAATGTTGAGCTGGAATTGTCTGATTCAGACATATTAGAGAGTCTAACAAGCACGACTGAGCTGATTTCTGTAAAACGTCTAAACCGCAGAAGTGATGATGGAAAAGGATGGACGCCAAGTGAAACCATACGATTATGTTTTAAAGGCTCATCCCTTCCTGCGTTTATATATGTTCACGGAGTGCGAACTAGAATTGATGCCTATACTTTTCCAGTAACACAGTGCTCTTATTGCTGGCGATACGGTCATCCCAAAAAAGTCTGCCCGAAAAAAAAAACAAGTTTGCGCTAAATGCACCAAGAATCATGAAAACTGCGAGACTGCTGAAGCTGATTTCTTATGTGTGAACTGCCAGGGCAATCATATGGCTCTGAGTTCGGACTGTCCAGTACGTATTAAAGAAAGAAAAATTAGAGAAATTATGGCAGAGTTCAATTGCTCCTATAAAAAAGCCCTCACCATGTATGTGCCACCAGATACTCCTCCACCCCAAGAATGTTACACGGAATACAATGCCTATGAAGAACACCAAGGTACTTCGCGTGTCAATATGGACAATGCACCCACAAGATCATCAGCCTCTTACGCATCTGCTGCTGCTTCAAAACCTTCTTATAATCAAAAATCTACCTCAGGAAGCAAGAAGACAAACCCTAAAAAATCGAGACAAACAGACGACGACATTAACTGGGATGAAATAATGAACCAGGCTTCAGACACAGAACCTAATGAAGAAATTACATCTAACATTCCGAATTCTAAAAAAAAATCCTTACGAAAAGAAAGAGGTCATATCTCATTTTATGAGTTACTGAAAAGAATTGGTATTATTATACTTGATAAGAACCATACAATATATGAGAAAATTACGGAAACGCTGAAGATCTGCTATGAATGGTTGTACAATTTGGTTGCGAGCTATATCCCTGATATGAACTTTCTTAAAAATATACTCAATAGTTTATGGATAAATCGTTAACTTACAAAAATAACGTGAACATTATTCAGTGGAACTGCCAAAGTATTAAAAATAAAGCGATTACACTAGAACAATTACTCATAAAAGAAAAGGTTCATATAGCGGCAATAAACGAAACTTGGCTTGATCCTGATACAGATTTTAGAATAAATGGGTACAATATATTCCGCAAAGATAGAAGCGACGGCTATGGTGGTGTTGCAATTATGATTCATCACTCTATTAGAGCACAGGTTGAAAATATAAGCAGTCGTAACTCTGGTTTAGAACTAATTTATATTAAAACGTTTAACTTACAATACCTACAGAATATTGTTCTAATTTACTGCCCCCCTTCTATTACAACCTGCCAACAAGATTGGGATGAACTCTTCTCAAAGTTCTCGAATAAAACTCTTATACTCGGAGATGTGAATGGCCACCACTGTAGCTGGTCCTGCAAGACGGACGCCAGAGGCAACCAAATATTTGATTCCCTACTAAATTATAACCTTATAACCTTAAACGATGGCCGCCCAACTCGTATTAGGACAGTTAACGGGACACTACAGCAGACTTCACCGGATATTTCTATAGTGACATCGGATGTGGCAGTTGAATACGACTGGAAGATTTTAAATGAAACCCTAGGTAGTGATCACCTTGTATTAAAAATATCGACTAACGCCAATCCACACGCTTCATATATTAAAAAAAGGAATCTAAAAAAAGCTGATTGGGATTCGTACCACAAAATACTAGAAGATAGTCTTTCACGTCTTACTCTATCTGAGGACCTACAAGATGCATACGACTCATTTACTGGTGAGATAAATAAAGTCGCTGGTAAGACCATTCCTTATTTTAGAATTAGCCTTGATCCATGCTCAAAATTCACACCAAGACCTTACTGGAATGCTAAACTCTCCAAAGCCGTGGCTGAACGACGGTTAGCTCTAAGGAACTTCAGACGCAACTGTACTCCGGACAATCTTTCTATTCTTCAAGGAAAAATTAGAGAAGCACAAAGAATGATTCGCACTGCCAAAAGTGAAGGTTGGAGAAAATTTTGCTCATCATTAAATGAAGTATCGACTACAGGTGACATGTGGCATCGTATGAAATGGATAAAAGGTCGTAAAACCCAAAAAGTGCATGTAGATAAAAATTTCGCGTACAACCTTTTACATAGCTTAAGCCCTGATTATGTAACTTCTAAACAACCTGAATTCAATTCACGTAACTCTGAATTAGAATTACCCATATCTTTACACGAAATGGAACAATGTATAAAAGCATCTGATACGGCACCAGGTTGTGACGATATATCGTTCTCTATGATCAAAAAATTACCCAAAATCGGTAAAAGTATCTTAGTTTCTCTATATAATTCCTTCCTTGAACATGGTTTTGTCCCCTATCAATGGAGAGACATTCGTATTCTTCCAATTCCAAAACCAGGTCGAGACCCTAACTCCTTCTCATCCCTTCGACCCATTGCTCTTATGTCATGTTTATGCAAAATTTTCCATTCTATTATAAATAAGCGACTGGAATGGCATCTGGAAAGGAACGATATGTTGTCACAAAATACTATCGGTTTTAGGAAGTGTCGTTCATGTTTGGATGTCTTATCCCATATAGTCACAAAAATTCAAACGGGATTCACAAAAGGCCTTGTCACACTTGGATGCTTCATTGATATTGAAAACGCCTACAACAATGTAGATATTGATGTTTTATTGTCTATATTAGATAAGATAGGAGTAGGAACTAAAATCTGTACATATTTGTGGGAATTTTTGAAAGAAAGGCACCTTAACACTCTTATAGATAATTCTTCATCATGCCGTTATACAGGACGAGGTTTAGCTCAAGGGGATCCGCTATCACCTCTCTTATTTAATGTGGCGACTATGAATATCTGTAAGAACCTTAATGACCACGTACTTATATTTCAATACGCGGACGATTTTGCTATGAGCGTGACTTGTAAAGACAACAACAGTGCCGTGTCAGAATTACAACTTGCCCTAGACCATGTTGCGGAGTTACTGGGGGACCTTGGACTAGAAATATCTTCTGCCAAAAGCAAAACATGTTTATTTAACAGAAGTCGAAGTCCTCGCAGTAACAGTTGCAGTCTGAAAATTAATAATACCAATCTAGAGCTAGTAAGTAATGTCAAATACCTTGGGTTGTGGCTGGACCGTTCTCTGCGCTGGGGGAAACACATTAATGAAACGAACGAAAAAGTCTTTAAGTTTCTAAACATTTTTAAAGTTTTATCCGGCTCTGGATGGGGTGTACACCCCAAACATCTCAGACGACTATATCTGTCCATAATTCGTAGTAGAATGGATTACGGTAGTTTTCTCTACGACAGTAGTTGCAAATCTCACCTCTATAAACTCGATAAGGTACAAAATCAAGCCATGAGAATAATCGGCGGTTTTATAAAAACGACCCCTCTACATGTGATGGAATCAGAGCTTTGTCTGCATCCACTACATATACGTCGACGGTATTTGGCTGGAAAGTTTTTATTGAAAATTAAATCGTTTGGGAACAGTGCAATCATTCCACTTTTAGAAGAGTTTTGTCGATCCCATACTAATTCCCAATACTGGAGACGTAAGAAGAAACCCCTTCTGACCTTGCTTTACGATGACCTTAAAGACACATCGCTCCATTCAACAAGTAGACTGGAAATGTTCTCATTTGATACCTGGATCACTAACATAGACATCTCTAGTAATATTAAGATCTCAAATTCACTTTCCAAGGCCAAAAGAGAATATAATAGCTCGGAATTGCAAACCTTTCGCTCAAAAATGACAAATACCTACGATACATATTACAAAATTTATACAGACGGTTCAAAGGACTCAAATGATTCAGGGGCTGCATTCTTTGACGAACAATTAGGACTTGGCTGCAAATTCAAAATAAATGCTAATAATAATAATATATCCATAATGCATTTGGAACTTTTCGCATTAGCTGAGGCGTTATCGTACGCAACCACTATAAATAGCAATAGGGTTGTAATCTTTACAGACTCAAAAAGTTCACTTCAACACCTGGCTCGATGCACCTCGACATTTCGAGGAAACCCGATAGCCTATACAATTTTAAAATTATTACTGCAGTCTAATTGTGGGTCTAAAGTTATTATCTTGCAATGGATTCCATCACATGTAGGTATCACTGGAAACGAAAAGGCGGACCAGTTAGCCAAAGAAGCCACTACCGACGGAATTGATATACACGTAAGGCCATTCTATACTGATTGTATTTATTCTATAAGACGGACATGCTACGAGTTATGGGCAGAATATTTTGACCAGAGATCAAAAGAAAAAGGTATTTGGTATAGGACCATCCAGCCGCAACCTCCTGTCGTGCCGTGGATAGACAATAGCGCCCTGAACAGACCTGATCTAACCCTGATGATGCGTCTCCGCTCCGGGCACGTCCCATTAAACAAATTTGCATACCTCATGAAAAAAATTACATCACCAAATTGTAATCTATGCAACACACCAGAGGATGTAGTTCATATTTTGATGGAGTGCGCCCGGAACGCGACATACAGACGACAACATTTTGGAGGTGATATTGCTTCGGGCGCTGTTGGTTATTTCAATAGCATATTGGCCTACCCACACTCAACCAAAGCTCACCGTACTTTACGATTGGTTGAGATCGGCCTTGAGAGAGGATAATTCTTCTCTCATATTCAATCTCAGCCTGGCCATATTATTTTCTATACTATTGATTTTAAAATACCTATGTACTATATTAATGTTACTTAATACTTTATACACATAATTATGTAAAAATTACAGAGCGACATAGTCAATATAGACTAAGCTCTTAAAATAAAGAATAAAAAAAAAAAAAAAAAAAAATTTCAATTTATACTTGTTTCATTATATATATAAAGCTACTTGAAGTTACGGACTGATCACCTCTCCTGAACAATTTTGTATGGAACTTTTTCACCATACTTTTCATGTGTGTAAAATTCAAAAATTCTAGGTCACCAAAATTATAGAGAGAGCTGAACGTGGAAAACTGACTAGAGTGCCCTAGGGGATCTCGAAAACTATCAGTCGGAGAGGTATCGTCTCGAAACAAAAAATGTTCAAAACCTTGGGCAATTGGGTGAACTGGTAAAAAAAATATGGCCACCATACAAAAAAAATTTCGACTCCATACAAAAAAAATCCTAATTTTCAAGAGGCTCTCCAGAACAATTTTGTATGGAACTTTTTTCCCTTCACTACTTATGTGCGTAGAACTTATGGGTCTTCCTTCAGAAAATTATGAAACGTCATGAATGTGGAAAATTTACCAGAGTACCTCATGGGTCCTCCAAAACTACCAGTCATACAGACATGGTCCCAAACAAATGTTATTAAAGACCTTGGGCCATTAGGTGAACCGGTAAAAAAAAGATGGCCGCCGAACAAAAAAAAATTCTCTCCATACAAATTTTTTGGGTAATTTTCAAGAGGCTCTCCAGAACAATTTTGTATGGAACTTTTTTCCTTTCACTATTTATGTGCGTAGAACTTATGGGTCTTCCTTCAGAAAATTATGAAACGTCATGAATGTGGAAAATTTACCAAAGTACCTCATGGGTCCTCCAAAACTACCAGTCATACAGACATGGTCCCAAACAAATGTTATTAAAAACCTTGGGCCATTAGGTGAACCGGTAAAAAAAAGATGGCCGCCGAACAAAAAAAAATTTTCTCCATACAAATTTTTTGGATTCTTTTCAAGAGGCTCTCCAAAACAATTTTGTATGGAACCTTTTCCCTTAACTATTTATGTACGTAGAACTTATGGGTCTTCCTTCAGAAAATTACGAAACGTCATGAATGTGGAAAATTTACCAGAGTACCTCATGGGTCCTCCAAAACTACCAGTCATATAAACATGGTCCCAAACAAATGTTATTAAAGACCTTGGGCCATTAGGTGAACCAGTAAAAAAAAGATGGCCGCCGAACAAAAAAAAATCTCTCCGTATGAATTTTTTGGGTTCTTTTTAAGAGGCTCTCTTAGACATTTTTGTATGAAACTTTTCCTCCCACTACACGTATAAGTAAATAGAACTCAAAGATTTTTTTACAAAAAATACAAAACGGAGTGAATGTAGAAAAATTACCAGAGTACCCTAACAGCCCTCAAAAATTATCAATCATAGAGGCATGGTCCTGAAACTAAAAATGTTCAAGATCTTAGGCCCTTTGGTGAGCCAGTAAAAAAAAGATAGCTTCGGAACAAAAAAAAATCGTGTCCATACAAAATTTATTTTTAATTTTCAAGTGGCTCTCCAGAACATTTTTGTGTAGATCCTTTTTTTTCCACTAAACGCATGCATAGAACTGATTAGTGTCCTTTCAGAAAAGACACGAAACGTGATACCAATATTTCTTTCTATCTTTCAAGAGACTCTCCAGAATATTCTGGTATTTGGTATGGCCTCCCATTTCTTTATTTTACGAATATTGAAGAGACTACAAGGCCCGCGAGCTGCTTGCAGCTCGCGCACCGAGCGCAACACTAGTTTTATACAAAGCCAAACCGCAAGGGTGTGAAACTGGTCGCGTATAGATTGTAAATTACATTTTAATCAAGGTCTTCCAAATTATACAAGAGTAGTACGCATACAAACTAATCTTGTATAGATCAGATAAAAGACAGATAGCTATTTCGCTATCATATTTTTTTTCAATAACAGCCAAGAATTTGGCTAAACAAACTGCTTTTATTGAGCAGTGTTATAATTCTGACTGCATCTTGGATGTCAATCCAAGTAATTTTACTTTAAACTAGATAAGGAGACAACAGAGGTTTCCTCTTGCTTAAATAAATCAAATTATAATAAGGACATACCATATTTAAAGAATAAAAAATCTCAAATTATCAACCTTGTTCACCAGAACATTCAGTGTATTAAAAAGAAGGATTTGGAGATTGAGTTATTTTTAAAGAATTTTAATATTGATATTTTATGTATTACTGAACATTGGTTAAAAAAAAATGAATACATGTTTAATTTTGGTGACTACCGGGTTGGTAGTTCGTTCACCAGAACAAAATCTATTCATGGGGGCTCATTAATATTATTGAACAAAAAATTAAAATTCAAAAATCGAAATGACATTGTGAGCCTGTCTGTTGAACGGACAATTGAACTAGCGGCAGTTGAATTAGAGCAATTCATTGTTGTGTCTGTTTATAGACCACCATTGTCCAATTTTGAACTATTTGAGAAGGTAATGGATGAAGTATTATTCAAAATAGTAAATTCAAGTAAAAAGTTACTTGTATGCGGTGACTTTAATGTCAATATTTTGGAAAGTAGCCCTTTAAGTGTAAAGTTATTAAATTTGTTTATGTCCTACAACTTATCCAAAATGTTTATGGAACCAACAAGAATAACTTCAATAAGCGCCACTTGTATAGATAATATTTTTACAGATATAAATCCTCTTAGTAAAAGCATTATTAGTAAATTAGATTCAGATCACTGCGGACAATTAATTCAGTTTGAAAGTTTGAGGGAAAAGTCTGCTAAACGTAAAATAACTTTTGTACCAGTAACGTCGGACCGTATAAAGAAAATGAGAACAGGTCTATTTAAAGACATTCCATTTCTACCAGATATTTTAAGTCCTAATGAAATGTATAACTTATTCTTTTATTCATTTCATAGAATATTTAATGATATTTTCACTAGTAAATCGGTCTTAATTACTGATGCAAAAGCCTTTAGCGAGTGGGCAACAATTGAATTACATAAAAAAAGGCAAAAATTATATGAACTGTATGCGGAGCGACAATATAATACTAGTGATGAGTTCAAGCAGTACGTTCAATTGTTCTCCAAAACTTTTAAGAGGGATTGCATTGTGGCCAAGTCTAAATATATACAGACCAAAATAAAAAACAGCTCCAATGTAATAAAATCTACCTGGAAGATAATTAACGAAGAGACAGGGAAAGCAACAGAGAAAACCAGTGAGTTTAAACTTATTGTGGATAACAAATCTATAACGTCAGACTCTGAGGTTGCTTCAGCCTTTGAGGCCTTCTTTACGGATATCCCTGTTTCTACTACAAGATCATTGAACTCTTCACCAGCTGCCGCTCTCTCATTATTGGAGGATAGCGTGCCTGAATGCAATCAAAAATTTAAATTCAGTCACGTTAGTTGCTCTGACGTTATTAAGGCCTTCAAATTAATCGACAATAAGAAAACAAATGATTTGTGGGGAATTTCCGTTAACGTTGTAAAGTCATTGATTGACATTGTTGCACCTGAGTTAGCTTTAATATTTAACAATTGTATCGACTGTGGTGTGTTTCCTGACTTAATGAAACATAGTAAAATAATTCCGTTATTTAAATCAGGTAGTACTAGTGACCCCACTAACTTTAGACCAATATCGGTACTACCTACCTTTAGTAAAATTTTTGAAAAATTAATACTAAATCAATTGCTTAAACATTTTCATACTAATGATATATTACATACAAAACAGTTTGGTTTCACAAGGGGTCGCTCAACAACTGATGCTGGTGTTGAGTTAATTAAACATATATTTGAAGCCTGGGAGGAGTCACATGATGCACTTGGAGTTTTTTGTGATTTGTCCAAGGCTTTTGATTGTGTTGATCATGAAACATTACTCAGAAAACTACACCATTATGGAATTAAAGGTGCAGCTTTGGATTTAATGAATTCTTACCTTAATGATAGAACACAAAAAGTAGATGTGAACGGAAAGCGGTCTACCGGATCAGCTGTAAAAATAGGAGTTCCACAGGGTTCTATTCTTGGGCCCTTTCTATTCCTTATTTATATTAATGACCTTCCTTATCTCGCTAAGGATAGTCACGGGATAGTATTGTTTGCTGATGATACATCACTTTTGTTTAAAATTGATAGATACCAAAGAATACCTGACGAAGTAAACAATTCTCTCACAAAAGTGGTACAGTGGTTTGAAGCAAATAACTTATTACTTAATGGGAAAAAAACTAAGTGTGTTAAATTCACTTTACCTAATGTTAAACAAGTTGAAACCACTGTACAGCTTAATAATGAGGAATTAGATCTAGTGGATACGGCTGTTTTCCTGGGGATAACGTTAGATGCTAAACTCCAATGGAGCCCTCATGTAAATAACTTATCGAACAGACTTAGTTCTGCTGCATATGCGGTTAAAAAGATTCGCCAACTAACTGATATTGAAACTGCGAGGTTAGTTTATTTTAGTTACTTTCACAGCATTATGTCATATGGCATACTTTTATGGGGTAATGCTGCTGATATTAATTCCATTTTCGTACTGCAGAAGAGGGCTGTTCGTGCCATATATAATATGGGACCCAGAGAGTCACTGAGAAATAAGTTTAAGGAAGTTAAAATTATGACAGTTTATAACCAATATATTCTTGAAAATTTAATATATGTACACAAAAATATCGATAAATTTAAGAAAAAAAGTGACTGTCATAACATTAATCTTAGAAATAAAGATAAACTTGTGTTGCCCACTACTAGGCTGCGAAAAGTTGGAAAATCATTTGTTGGTAATTCTGTACTTTTTTATAATATGTTGCCAGAGAACATTTTGGATATGTCTCTCAATAAGTTCAAAGGTTTTATTAAACGCAAATTAATTGAAAAGTCTTACTATAACTTTTTTGTCATTAAAAGATTTTTTTAATGACAAAAATCCATGGACATAGATTGCTCTAAAAGCCAACAGTTCAAATCATTTTTATGGCTATTATACCATATTGTAAGATGGTGATAATAAAAAAAAATAAACCCGGCTGAGTTTGTTGTGGGCTCTTCTCAGACCAGGGCGCGTTTGGAACCCTCGTAGTTTTAGTTTTAAGTTTCCGTAAATAATTATCACCATTGCCTGTACCTTAATTGACGTTCAAAAAGTGTACAGTGTACCAATTTTGAATAAAGTTTATTTGATTTGATTTGATTTGATTTGATCGGAAGGTAGGTTAGGTTGGGTTAGAACATTACAAAACCATTCACCTATACTTAGTATGACACATAAAATGTATGTAATATGTCACAGGATATTTAATAATATATAGGTCATAATCTATTTAACATAGTTCTCATTTATATTATTATTAATGTTACGAATGAACCTTATTTCTAGAGCAATAAGGTTCATAATTGCTCGACACCTAATAAATACGTAAA
>CAKKTA010000009.1:0-33260 GCA_920104075.1 Melanargia galathea
AACTGTTTTATTATTATGTAAAAAATGTAATGTTGTCTCTTTCACACTTATGAAAATTTTGATAAGCTTGAGCTATTTTCCGATCCACTAATTTCTATAGGACATTATGCCAGCTCTATTTATTATTATTTTCTCTATGTCAACGCTCTACCCATTATTATCTCTATGGCTCTACCCGACCAGTGTTGCCAGAAGGTTACTTTTGTAACCTTGTAGGTGATTTTAGCTCAGTCAGGTTACTTCTAGGTTACACATTTCAAAAGGTACTTCTAGGTTACTATTCAATAGGTAACTTTTAGGTGATTTTTCGAATCTTCATAAATACTCTGTCATCTGTGGTTCTTATTGCAACTCTTCTCATCAGTTTCTCTTTCACACTCGTTTCATCTGAATTCTCGACCGATCTCGACCAATGTCTGAATGCAGTCTGAATGAATATATTTTGTGCAAGTTATTTACAAGCAACATCAATTCTATCAACTTGTAAATACAATTTTCTACTAGAAAAAAAAAAAATATTTTTTAGTGAAGTCGGTTTACGGACGACAGTTTTACGTGTTAACGTCATAAGAAAACATTACCTCTCTATCGCTTGTTCCGCGCTCTCGCTTGCACGCTCGGCTATGCCGGCTGATCGTGCTTTCTCTATCGCTTGTTCCGCGCTCTCGCTTGCACGCGGTAGGTACGTGACAATGAGTCATGATTTTACGTGCGTGTGACTGGCGTTCATCACTACATAGTATAAAACAAAGTCGCTTTCTCTGTCCCTATATCCCTATGTCCCTATGTCCCTTTGAATGCTTAAATCTTTAAAACTACGCAACGGATTTTGATGCGGTTTTTTTTAATAGATAGAGTGATTCAAGAGGAAGGTTTATATGTATAATAACATCCATTAAATAGTGGAGAAATACTGTTATTTTTGAGATTTCAAATGTGATGTCGTAAATAATTACATTGTTTCCGCTTACATTGCAAACGCAGGCTGAACCCTACGAGATTTATCAAAATAATGTACTAAGTATTGTACACATTGAAAAGGTCTACAGAAAAGTCCGCGATGGTATATGTCTATCTCTTATGGATATCCCACAATAATATTTTTTTGTCATTTACTTTTTACGACAAATAATGGCTAATTTTCGAAGCGATTTCAACCAATACAGCATTAATCCTTATCTAATTAAATACCTTAAATGCATTGTTGATTTTATATAAATCCATATGGCCCTTTACAGCATATGATTTAAATCAATACTTTCGAAGATATTACAGATTTAAAAATTGCGGCGGCGGGAGCGTGCCTATAAGCGCGTCGACGGCCGCGGTTCTCCCTATAGCCGTGTCGATAATTTTTGAAACCAAAAAAAAAATCACAGTACGTAGGATGAAACCCATTGGAAAAGGAGGAGAATATTATAAAAATACAAGGAAAAATAATTTACGGGCGATCTGAGCTCGGGGAAAAAGGGGGGGAGTTTTAAGGGTAAAAAACGGTTTATCTCGATTTCCGGCAAAACTAGAAGTCCTATGGAAAAAATCAAATGGCAAAGTTGTAGGTAGTAAAAAGATCTACTTTTTACTAACTTTTGTATTTACACTTTTTTCACATAACCTCAAAAGTTATGTGAAAAGTTCAAAAAACCAAGTTTTTGGTTCTTTATTTTTATCTTTTAAAATAATTTTTTTTTTTCACGGAATCTGGTGAAAACTTACTGTTTTATGTCCCAAATACACTAATTTATTTGATTTGAAATATTTAGTTTTTCTCCTTATTTTTGACTTAATATCGACTTAATTCTGACAGCTGTCATTTTCATTTACAGATGAGTTATTTATATGGAGAACAGGGTTAACATCTACGAAGTACGATTTTACCCCAAACTACTTTAATTCCCTGTCAACATATAAAGCTCTAAGCCGCTGAATAATATTAATTGTTTCGCCCTAAAATAGAAATTGCTAAGAATGGAAACTAGAAAGTGCACACTAACAGCAATAGAAAACAAAAGAAGCACATTGAAAAAATTTATTCAAAAATGGAAGTCGAATGACATGATCACCATGAAGTGTCTGTCAGGCATTTGTCATATCTACATGCAGCAGTTGATTTGTATTTGCATAAGTTTTGAATTTTTTATCTTTTTTGTGGGAATTGTTTTATCTCTGGTAACATTATGAAACGTCAGAATTCCACGGAATTAGTAATTCGGGTATAAGGTGAGATATAGTAAGTTCATTGTGGAAAATATCGTAAAAAGTCAAGCCGCCTGGGAGCTTTCATCGAAAACGCTGCCTAATCCCTGAGCGGGTAGTACCTACGCATAATATGCTCTACTACCCGTGCGAAGCCGGGGCGGGTCGCTAGTTTATTTATAAGACGTTAATATCACGTCAATAAAGCTGCTGTGGGGGGAAAAACATGGACCAGAAGGGCAGCAGATAGAGGAGAATGGAAGAGGTTGGAGGAGGCCTTTGCCAAAAGGCACACAGATTAGGGGGAAAAATTAGAAATAAATTGTACAGTGCATAACAATGTTTAATCTGATCGAGGCTTAATAAATAAATAAATAAATAAAAAAATATCACGTCAAAAATATGAAAGGTTATTTTTTACACTAAAAGGTTACTTTTTTATTTATTTTAGGTAACTTTTGATATGACCGTGCTGGCAACACTGTACCCCACTTTCAAAATCAAAATTGATAACATTGTTAAATCGGCGGGGTTTCCAGGTTGAGGATTTTGATCTAAAACTTTATGAGGTAATTAATACTGAAAATAAATATAGTGTCAAACTTTTTTAGATACTCATTAATCTGTGCTTTTGCCCCTTGAAAATATTTAATTCAATCAAACAGTTATTCAACTCAACAACGACGTAACGAGTACAAATAAACAGCGGAGTGTTTATGGCTGTAGCGTCATCGTGCGGTTGTAATGGGTGACGCGAAGTACGTGGTTCACGACGGACGGCGTTGGCGCGAGCTGGACCTGCGCTCGGGCTGCGTGTGGGGTTGGGGCGCCGTGAACTTCGCGTACGCGCGGCGCGGCCAGCTGGTGCCGGTGTCGCGCGCGCGCGTGCTGCGTGCCCTGCGCGCGCGCGCCGCCGGCGACCCCGGGCTCTGCGCCGTCAAAGACGGACCGCCACTTCCAGAAATACGGTACCGATATCTTTGCTACCTTCTATTTAAAGTCTACAACATTATTGTATACAAAGTACAACACGAACATTTCACTCCGACACCATGACCAGAGCATCTTCGGATGTTGACTCAATTTAAATTAAATAATAATGTTGTTTGTGAGCTATGATCATTATTCCATTTTCCAGCCTCACTATTCCTTTTTTTTCATTTACTTTTGTTTCAAGCAATACATCCAACCAAATACTTTGTAGGTTCAACCCAAGTTCAACCATGTTATTTTTTGACTAAGTTATTTAGCATTGAAATTATAGAATATATTAAAAAGTATATATATATCTAATATCTAATTTTAAATATTTTCCAAAACAGTTTCAAATGACCAGTGAAATGAGTAATATGCGAGACCTAAAAGTGATAGCTAAAAGAGTCTTAATAGTTTCAACTGTAAAAAACGTCATTTGGTACACATGCAGAACTGTCATTTTCAGTCATTCCAAATCTTGTCCCTTGCTTTCGGCTTGTGCCAAGAAACTAGGTACCCTGAAATAACACACATTACACACTTGTATCAAAATGTACCAATTTAAATGTTTCCAGTAATCTGAGGCCTGGGAGAAAATCCAACGACAGGAGGACACCAAAGCGCAAGAGGACAGCGAGGCGCATGACTGATCCACCCTTGCACACAACACATCAATATAATTCACAGGAGGTTTTAAGGTGAATGGGTAACTGCTATATGACTTATGACGTTACAATATTAACCTTCCAGAGGTCGCGCCCCTGCGCCGAACATGAATGGTCGCGCGCGGTGTGACAGTCCGCAACTTTGACTGCCTGTTTTGAGTTAACTAATAAGCAATTTGTGTCTATTTATAACATAATAGTAAAATTTGGTCCTCTGTCTAACTAAATAACAAAGAAAATTACAGGGTTTTATTTATTTATTCATTCACAAAGAAGACCAAAAGTTATTCAGAAAAAAATATGGAGAGAGCTGATGATTGAGGAACTCGGACACGGGTGAAAGGCACGCTTAAGGTATTGAAGATAAGTGAGGGGTGCTCGAGCAAATGTCACTCGAAACGGCATCCAATTGGCAGTGAGCTGGAAAAATATTCAAAATGGCGAAAAAAAGATGGCCGCCATACAAATTCCATCAGTGTCTATCTCAAAGGGTATAAAAGATGGAAGAGTGGTTTCTTAGCAAAAGATGATCAGGACCTTCGGATCCTGATCACTAGAAAAAAAAATTCAAAATGGAGGAATTTATTTCGGACCGACTAGGGACCGACTAGGGACCGACTAGGGACCGACTGCGGACCGACTGCGGACCGACTACGGACCGACTAGGGACCGACTGCGGACCGACTAGAGACCGACTACGGACCGACTAGGGATTGACTACGGACCGACTAGGGACCGACTACGGACCGATTAATGACCGACGGGACCGACTACGGACCGACTACACACCGACTACACACCGACTACGGACCGACTACGGACCAACAACGGACCGACTACGGATCGACTAGGGACCGACTAGGGACCGACTACGGACCGACTAGAGACGGACTAGGGACCGACTACGGACCGACTAGAGACCGACTAGGGACCGACTACGGACCAACTAGAGACCGACTAGGAACCGACTAGGGACCGACTACGAACCGACTAGAGACCGACTAGGGACCGACTACGTACCAACTAGGGACCGACTACGGACCGACTACGGACCAGCAACGGACCGACTACGGATCAACTACGGACCGACTAGGGACCGACTACGGACCGACTAGAGACCGACTAGAGACCGACTAGGGACCGACTAGGGACCGACTAGGGGCCGACTACGGACCGACTACGGACCGACTAGAGACCGACTAGGGACCGACTAGGGACCGACTAGGGACCGACTACGGACCAACTAGAGACAACGGACTACGGACAACGGCGTCCGCGACACAAACTGCCACTTGAAACTTTTTTTCTTTTTTAATCGTTCCTATAAACCTATGTTTTTTTCCTCTCTAACTACTAGGAAATTTAACGTAGAAGCGAGATAATATAAATAAATACGCCTGAGTGTAAGAGGAATAGGTATATTTCTATTATGCCCGCCGCCCGACGCACCCAAAGGCCATGTCAACTGCTAGTTGACACGGGCAATTCCTTTTTGTTATTGTTATTTTAACGTTAAATAATCAAAACCACAGAGAATCATCTGGTATAAAGCTGGTTTAATCTGTGAGCTCTGCTCTTAACGATTCCCACTTGACTTATCGTCTGGAAGTCTGTTATGTAAACAATAAGTACCTAGTCGTGTTTTTTATAGTGCGCGGCGCGCTCGCGCTGTGGCCGCCATGACAGGTCGGCCTATACGGCAAGAATTGTACTACACGCGTGGCAAATCCGGCGGACCACCGGTGAAACGGACTATAGTTTGTTATAGTGGATGTTGGTAAGTGCATTTGTTTTGTGTTCGTCCCTTGCAGTTCCCAAGCTGTAGGAACATGCTATAGACACGGAGAACCTTCCCACTGACCCGGGAGAATACATTTAAATTTCGGCATCCTCGCTGCCATCGGCCTCTCATCTTGGCCGAAAAGGTCCTATTGAGGAAATAACCCCTTCCCCATCCACCAAGAAATCCATAAATGATCCTTCAACTGCAAATCCCTCTATCCAATCAATCTATACGCACCCATCCTTATCTGATACCCCTACAAAATACCTGGAATCAGACTGGTCCATTCATAGTCTATGTTTTCAGAGAAGAGAAGAGAAGAGAGATTCGGCCAATTTCTTCACAACAATAAAATTCAATCTGTAGTTAATGATGGAGTTAAAAGCGTTGTCAGAAACAAAGTTTCTATTAAATTTACCAGCGTTGAAGCTGCAAATAAATTTTTAAATAACCCTTTAATAAAAGCTGCTCAATATAAATTTACATTCCTACATTCAATGTGACAAGAATGGGACTGGTGAGGGGAGTCCCGGTGGACTGGCATCTTGACAAATTTGTTAATTCACTCGAGTTCTCCTCTGGATGTGGGGAAGTTCTTGTTCTCAAAATAAGACGCGTAAATAGAAAACAAATAATTGATGATGTTGTGACCTGGATCACAACTCAGTCAGTGGTGATGACATAATATAGGGGACAGGTGCTTCCTATCAAAATCTATTCTTACCATACTTCCCTTCCAGTAGAAACATACCAGCTTCCCACAATTCAGTATATATGAATTGCTGTCATTTTGGACATATAAAATCACAGTGCCGCTTAAGTCTTAAAGCCTAGGTGCTTTAAGTGCTCTCAGCAGCACACTGGTGAATCTTATAATATCACTCGATATAGTGCGGCCTGTGCTCTCTGTTCAGGTAAGCATTTAGCTACGGCTAAAAGCTGCGCTGAACATTCTTGTAAACAGGCAATTTCCCAAGTTAGTTCAATTAAAGCTTCCTCCCATTTTCCCCCTAGTCACCCATCCAAGAGACGGCTAAAGAAATGTTTGTAGTTTTGCACCCCCTGCTTACTGCCATAGCACTAATCCCAAATCTTCTCCCCAACATAAATCTGCATCCAGTGTCCTACAGACAAACTTTGATAATTAGCCCTTATCCCAGGGCCCCATTAGTGAAGGGATATGACAGGCAAGCACACCAGAATATCATTTGTAACCGTTCCTCCTTCCTTGTTAATGGCTGTGCTCTTAATAGCAATGATCTCCCACATTCCTCAATCACTAATGATATGGATAAATTAATTCTCCTTTTAGCAAAATCTTTAATTAACATATTAGAAAAGAAAAAAGTGACTGTCATAACATTAATCTTAGAAATAAAGATAAACTTGTGTTGTCCACTACTAGGCTGCGAAAAGTTGGAAAATCATTTGTTGGTAATTTTGTACTTTTTTATAATATGTTGCCAGAGAACATTTTGGATATATGTTAATAAGTTTAAGGTTTTTTATAAAACGCAAATTAATTGAAAAATCTTACTATAGCTTAATAGTTATTTGTTTGACAAGATAGCAAAATTATTGTTTGTTGCGAGTGCCTAGTTTGAATCCCGAGCGAGCGAAGGATTCTAATTTAGAATCACGAGCGTAGCGAGTGATTCTTATATAGAATCCTGAGTGTAGTGAGGGATTCAAAGGCACAAGAAACAAAAAGTTTGCTATCGTGTGATACATACAACTTTTCACCTCAATAGCGAAAAAATACAAGATGTAAGTAACAAAAATATTTACTGAAAAAAAAAAGGATTTTTTACATTCAGATTACGTACCTACTTACTTATTATTATGCTTAACTTAAAAATCAGCGAAGTACCAGTCGGGACTCAAATTTTTTATCAAATAAATTTTCTTTTTTGCAGCGAGAAAATTTTCATCTGGTGCTTTAAGAACTTTTCAATATCATGATCGGTGAAAACTTTAGATTTTTGGATTTGTGCCCCTTGTATGATATTCGTATTTTGTTGGATTAAAACTCGTCACAGCAATAAATGTGTTTTATTAATTACTAGCTTTTCCCCGCGGCTTCGCCCGCGTGAATTTCGGTTTTTCACAAATCCTGAGGGAATCGTGGATTTCTGGTTCCCGTTCCCGCTCCACTTTCAAGGTAGTTTGCTATAGTGATCTACCTATAGCTGTAGATTTAGGTTTTTTCAAAATCCCGTGGGAACTCTGGATTTTTCCAGGATAAAAAGTAGCCTATGTGTTGCCAATGCATGCAACACAGCAAACTATTGCAATAATGTGTTATGTGAACGTGATTTACCTAAGAACAGTCAGCGCCCTCTATGGCGTTTTTGGAAGATTATATCTATGTTAGTCCCACAGGAATACTTTTCCGGGATAAAAAGTAGCCTATGTTTTAAGTCAGGGCATTATCTATCTCCATTCAAAATTTCAGCCAAATCTGTTCAGAAGTTGCGACGTTATAGAGTTACAAACATCCAAACATCCAAACATCTCAGCCGCTGCAATCGCTTCAAGTTTCCGACTTAGGCAGCTAGAGGGCGCTGCGATAGTTTTTTTAAATTTCGAATGATGGCTGCGAGGGCGATGCGATCATTACTTAGTTTCCAGTTTTAGCCGCCAAAGGACGCTGTGATCACTTCAAGTTAGGCTGCCAGAGGGCGCTGCGATCGTTTTTAGTTTCCAGTTTTGGCCGCTAGATGGCGCTGCAATCGTTTTTTAGTTTCCAGTTTTGGCTGCTAGAGGGCGCTGCTATTGGTTCAAGTTTCCGGCTAAGGCCGCCAGAGGGCGCTGCGATTGTTTTTAGTTTCCAGTTTTAGCCGCAAGAGGGCGCTGCAATTGTTTTTTTAGTTTCCAGTTTTGGCTGCTAGAGGGTGCTACTATTGCTTCAAGTTTCCGGCTTAGGCCGCCAGAGGGCGCTGTGATGGCTTCAAGTTAGGCCGCCAGAGGGCGCTGTGATCGTTTTAATTTCCAGTTTTGGCCGCGAGAGGGCGCTGTGATCGTTTTTAGTTTCCAGTTTTAGCCGCAAGAGGGCGCTTCAATTGTTTTTTAGTTTCCAGTTTTGACCGCCAGAGGGCGCTGCAATTGTTTTGTTAATTTCCAGTTTTAGCTGCCAGAGCGCGCTGCAATCGTTTTTAGTTTCTAGTTTTGGCCGCCAGAGGGCGTTGCGATCGTTTTTCGTTTCCAGTTTTGGCTGCTAGAGGGCACTGCTATTGAATCGTGTAGAATTGTAAGCACCATTCCGAACCAGTGGTAGATTCATTTGTCGATTCAAAAGCACTTGTAAAAGTTTATCCGAATAAAAAATATGTCTTAGACTTGCCTTTACACAAGTTTAAGAACTTTCTTAAAAGTATGCTCATAAAAAAAGCTTATTATACAACTGAAGATTATATAAACGATAAAAAAGCTTGGATTTAACTCGTTCCAGCAATGCGCGAGACGGCATTTCAATCATGTACATTAATAATAATAATTGTTATAATGTTATTTTTAAAAAGAGCAACCGCCGAGTTTCTTACAGGTTCTTCTCGGCTGGAACTGCATTCCGAACCTGTGGTAGACTCAATCGACGATTCAAAAGCACTTGTAAAAGTTTATTTGAATAAAAGAACTTTTCTATTCTATTCTATTCTAATCAAGTTTCCGACTTAGGCCGCCAGAGGGCGCTTTGATCGTTTTTAGTTCCCATTAAAACTTTCATCCCCTATTTTACCACCCTTAAAAGAAGATTTTTCAAAATAAAATATACAGAGTTTTATTATTTAAAACTCATAATCTAAATGCCGATTTTCAGGTCTGTAACTTTAAAAACATAGAACTTTCATAAAAACTTTCATCCCCTATTTTACCACCCTTAAGGGGAGATTTTCCAGAATAACTTATACAGGTTTTTATCATTTAAAATTTTTAATCTAAATGCCTATTTTCATATCTGTAACTTCAAAAACATAACCTTCCTACCCCCATTTCACCCCCTTAGGGGAGGATTTTCGTGAAATATTTTCTAGGCTGATATCTAAGCCCTAGAATTAACCTACCTTCCAAATTTCAAGTTGATAATAGCAAAATTATAATTAAAACTTCCCATTAAAACTTTCATCCCCTATTTTACCACCCTTAAGGGAAGATTTTTCAAAATAAAATATACAGAGTTTTATTATTTAAAACTAATAATCTAAATGCCGATTTTCAGGTCTGTAACTTTAAAAACATAGGACTTTCATACAGACTTTCTACCCCCATTTTACCCCCTTAGGGGAGGATTTTAGGGATATTAAATAGCCTATAACCTGCCCCAAAAGTTGGACTACCAAATGCAAAAAGAATTTTTCAAATCCGATAGGTACTTCCAGAGATTAGTGCGTTCAAACAAACAAACAAACAAACAAACTCTTCCGCTGTATTATATTAGTATAGATTATAATTTTACAATATAGATAGGCTGTTGCCTGTGCGAAAAATATGCCTATAAGTAAAACATTAACTAACAAAGTTAGACGTAACTCTCAAAGTTAGCCACCTATTGATGACCGGACAGTGTGGCCAATTCTGTTGTACACAATCTCTAAACCTAAACTAAAATGACAGGTCTAAATTTATTCCTATCTCTTTCACAGTGCTCACTGCAGAAAAGGATAGCAATAGATTTAGGCCTGTCATTTATTTTAGGTTTAGAGATTGTGTACAACAGAATTAGCCACAGTGTTCCTCTAAGTAAAATATAAACTAACAAAGTTAGACATAACTCCCAAAGTTAGCCGCCTATTGGGTGCAACTTTGATTTTGTGGTTTTATATTATAAATATTAAACACCCCTCCGACTGTCTTCACAAAAATGCGATAGCTTTTAACATGGAGTAAATACTACATAATATAAAGATTGCCTTGTTTTAGACAATTCCATGAAATATGATAAAATCACAGTCTCTGAACAGGTCTTCGCACCTTTTGTCTCCAATTATTAAATAATTCATAGGCTTTCAGGTATTTTTCACGCGACTTTTCCGGCAGAAAGTTTAATTCAGCGTTAGTCACTAATTCTTTTAATTCTGAAGGTGTTAAATTATCACTGGAGTCACTCATTTTGTTTTAATTTTTTTACAACAAATAACTACAAAGAAATTAGTTAGGTACCTAATTAAGATATAGAGTATAGACAATTTTTTTCCTGCTATTTTTTTTATTCCTCTTTTGTCTGCGTTCGAAATTGCGTAATTCAAGAAAAAATTAACTAATTATTTTAATTCTCCTTAAATTGTTTACGTTTCATGTTGTTTTACAGAATTATAAATTCTAAAACACATTCTAAGAAAAACTCAATAGTTTAAATAATATATAATAGAAAATTTTGATGAAATAAAATGTTGGAGCTACTATACAAACTATTTGATACAAAACTTTTCCGAACTTTTCTTGAGACAGTGAATTGAAGAAATGACAATCCAAAGCGTTCTATAATCAAAACACTTTTTCTCACAGAGTGAGCAAAAACGAGTTTTGCTCACTGGTTTTGGCCAGCAAACACGCCCTTTTTGAGCTACTGAGGTGAAAAAGATTTTTTTAATGATTGTTTACTGATAACTGTTTTAACCCTTCTGTTACAGAGTTTTCAGAAGAAATGAAGAAGTTCATCAAGACCCGATTGGAGAGGACTCCATTATCTCAGGAGGAAATTAATCCTCCCTTGTTGGATGGTGGGGGAGGAGAGGAGGGATGTAAATATGCTCACAAGCACGACTTGTCACAATTACGAAGAGTTTACACCTTCTGTAAAGACTTTCAAAATTCTATGTGCACTTTTACACATTGCAAGTATGTGCACGCTACAGTCTTTGAAGAGCAGCATTTTTATAGAACCGGTGTTTTGCCAGATCATGCATTACACCACAGAACAAATAATAATGAAGATGGAACACACTATTTGCAGCCACCACCACCGCCACCACCTGAAGGTAATCACACTAATATTATAAAGGCGAAAGTTTGTGTGTATGTGTGTGTGTGTGTGTGTGTAATAGTCTCAAGAGGAAATGTGGTTGCTCTTTTCTCCATACAAACGCTCTCGCGTGTTTTCTCCCTGGTTTATGATCCAATAAATGAAATGAAAGAATGAAAGCAATGATTTTTTTACAAAAATAAATATAAACCTATTCTATGCCCCTATGTTTTCCTTTTTGAAGATACATTATTTTTATAAGCACTAGAACCGTTACAAAATGCTCAAAATTGTCTATTTTAGGTCGCTTTGAACAGAGGCCTAATGTACAAATTTGACAATTAATAATGTTTGTTTGTTTGAACGCACTAATCTCTGGAAATACCAGTCGGATTTGAAAAATTATTTTTGCATTTGGTAGTCCAATTTTTGGGGAAGGTTATAAATCAAATCAATAGGGGGTAAAATGGGGGTAGAAAGTTTGTATGAAAGTCCTATGTTTTTAAAGTTACAGACCTGAAAATTGGCATTTAGATTATTAGTTTTAAATAATAAAAACCTGTATATTTTATTCTGAAAAAACTTCCCTTAAGGGTGGTAAAATAGGGGATGAAAGTTTTAATGGGAAGTTTTAATTATATTATTGTTATTATCAATTTGAAATTTAAAAAATAATGTATCTTCAAAAAGGAAAACATAGGGGCATAGAATAGGTTTATATTTATTTTTGTAAAAAATCATTGCTTTAGGATCATAAACCATCCTAGACTGCATCATCACTTACGTGCAGCCCCTGTGACATTTCATTATTTACGTCGTCTCAACCGATACCATACGCCCCCTAGACCATACGCCAAGTCCAACACCGGACAAGTGTTGGAAATAGAGGTGAGCCCATGTTATGGCTCATATCATAACATAAACTCACCTCCACCTAACGCCTCCTGTAACAATACCTATTGCTGAAAATACAAGTATAACTTCAACCATCATAAATACAAACAGCATAACTTGAACTATTTGCTTACACATAGAAATACTTGTGTAGAACACAGAAAGAAGGAATACTATCTCACACAAAACCAATGAAGTAAAATCGTTATTGTTTTGCAGCACCCCCACACATAGCAGCACTCAGAGTGGACCAGTCTACGCCAGGGATACCCATGTAAGTAAGCACTTCATAGTTCTATTTATCTAACGGACAGACTTGACGTTTCATACCTTTCAACGGGGGCAGGATTTCCGGCCGCAGTAGGCATAGAGCTACCTCATTCCCCGCGCGGTGAGGTGCGCGATCGCGCTTTTCATATGAACTCGCTGACCCCGCCGCTGTGCAAATTTTACATCATATACGCATACATACATACCATCTGTATGCGTATGCACTTTTTATCCTGGAAAAATCTACAGTTCCCACGGGATTTTGAATAAACCGAAATCTACATCTACAGCTATAGGTAGACTACTATACTGCCGTCATAATGAAAAAAGGCACAACTAACATTTTATAAATATGGAGAAAATCAAGTTTAAAATTTTTTATTGGTTTTCGGCGAAAAATATCGATTCTAATATTATTTTTCGAAAAAAGATGAATTAAAATAAATTCATTTTCACGATTCCTATACGATTACTGAAATAGAAGTTTTTTATTTTATTTGCATTTATTAAATAATCAACATTTTCTCTTTCAACGTAGGATAAAAAATAAATTAAAGTTATTAATGCAGACTTCACACATCTTTGAGAACGTTATGGAGAATTCTCAGGCATGCAGGTTTCCTCACGATGTTTTCCTTCACCGTTAAAGCAAGTGATATTTAAATACTTAAAACGCACATAACTCCGAAAAGTTAGAGGTGCGTGCCCCGGGATCGAACCCACGACCTCCGATTAGAAGTCGGTCGTCCTAACCACTAGGCTATCACAGCTCTTTTTTATAGCAGCTTTGAATGCGCGTACATGCTGCGCTACTATTCTATTATCTCTACTGAGTGAAAAAATTAAGGTAAGAGAAGTTCCTAAAAGGGTTTTATTAATTTACTAGATCATGCCCACGGCTTCGCCCGTGTGGATTTAGGTTTTTTTCCCGTGGGAACTTTTGATTTTCCAGAACAAAAAGTAGCCTATCTGTAGTAACCCGTCCCCAAAACGTAAAAATCCTGCAGGATCCCCACGTTTAGGAATGCAATTTCCTTACAGCATCAGGGTTGAGGAGTTGGGTACGTACTTGAGTTCATTTAACGATAAAGTTTTTAATTTATAGGTACCTGCCCCAATATCAATTTCAATAACCGACAGTTTCTAAAGCCCATTAGTTTTGAGGGTCAGGTCTCCTACAACAAAGTTTCTCTATCGATAAAAAAAAATTACGCAGATCGGCCCAGAAATCTCGGAGATATAAATCTCGGTGTACATAGGTAGCAAAAAAAACAACTCCTTCTTTTTTGAAAGTCGGTTAAAAAAACAGCCTATCTTACTCCTTGGTTAATCCTCTACTTGTATGTGAAAGTCCCGTCAAAATCGGTTCAGCCATTCCGAAGATTAGCCCGTTCAAACAAACGGACAGACAGACAGACTGACAAAAAATTTAAAAACGTGTGGTTCAGTTATGGTGCAGTTCAAATAACCATATGACCTCAATATGAGGTAGTTATTTCGAAATTACAGACAGACACTCCAATTTTATTTATTAGTATAGATTAATAATAATAAATGTAACGAAAAAAATATTAATAAAATACATAATTTATTTTTATTATAACTTACGTATACGTATCTACGTTGTCGTTTCCTACACTTAAGAGCCGTCTCCATGGCAGCGACAAATCGTTGGTGAGTGGAGTCTAAAACAGTGATTTCTGCATTTAGAGAGCGAGACGTCTTCAGTAAAGAAGAGTACTAAAATATATAGATAAATTAATAATAAATTAATTAAATAAATAAATTTTGCTTGAGGTATCATGATTTTTAGTGAAAAACGGCAAAGTAAAAAGATGCAAATCTAGGTTTGGAATTTCGCCTATTTTAGCGAATATTTGGTAATTTTTTACATGAACTAAAGACATTTGTAATTATTATGAAGTAACCTATCATAAGACTTCAGTCGTTTTTCAATTTTCTAGTTTCTTATATAGTTTATTTACGCACGAAGTTGCCCCAAAATTTGCCCAAAAATAGTGATTTTTCGAGCGTCGTAACTTTCAAAATAAATATAATTTTACTAATATTTTTATTTTATGGCATAGATAATGGAGATATAAATTGATATCTGGCTTAACTTTAGACCTATTGCGACAAATATTAGAATAATAAGCGTAATACGTTTGTATGGAGAAGCACGTGAAGAGAGCGGCCTTATTATGAAGTTGTCGGTCATTAGTTCTACTTTCCTATCCATTGCACGCATTCTTGCCTCACCTATGCACCAACGGATATATTATGAACGCGTCTGCGCCGCGCACTAGCAGGTAGCACAAACACACTAAGATATACACGTACTGTGTAGTGTGTACACTGCGTTAACGCGTATCTCCGACCAATCACAAACGAGCCTCTGATAACCGTACTAACTTGTCTCGGTGGATATGGTAAGTTTAGCACAATTTTACTATTCTACAAGTGCCGACATCCATTTTTAATTAACCGACTTTAAAAAAGGAGGATATCGATTCAACATGTTTGTAATATTATTGGAACAGCAATATTATGTTCACATCTAAGGCTTCCAAACAAATGTACAAAATTTTATATGTTTGTCCACGCATTTCTCCGAAATTATTAATCGGATTGTGACCATCCTTACATGGCTTACATTAAGTTCAACTTAGGGAACGGTGCGACAATTTTCATCAAAATCGGTTCAGTAATTTTCAAGATATGGACTGTTTTAAGTGTGCGATGAAGTCGGATTACCTTCAATCTTTTTACTATTGTCATTAATCGACTTCAAAACGCGTATGTAAAAACGTGATAACGTCATAAGAAAACATTGATGAAGCCGAACGCTTAGGCCGATTGCGCCTTTCTATCGCCTGTTCCGCGCTCTCGCTTGCACACGGAACGTGACAATGAGTCGTGCTTTTTCGTGCGTGCAGCCGGCGTTCATCGATTTATAAGACGTTATCACGTCAAAAAAAAACCTTGACAAAACTCCGTTTTTCCAGAAATACGGACCGGTGGAATGCCCCGTGTGCTGTTTCCGATTCCCCAACCGGGCGCGCCTTGGCGTCCATGTATCCAACAGCCACCGTCGGCGGTACGACTGCAAACACTGCCCCTTCGTCACCACCCAAAGGTAACTCCCACCACCGCTACAGTCTTTTAACGTGGGACGTTAGTCAATATATATATAAAAAACAAAGTCGTGTTTGTTCGAACACTTATAACTCGAGAACGGCTGGACCGATTTTCATGGTTTTTAATTCGTTGTATTTGTCTTCGTCTCGAATAGCAGCTGAATAACTATTAAAAACATTGAAAAATTGACGAAAAAATTAAATAAATGAAAATACATTTTCCCATACAAAGTGTTCATGCGTTTGATAACTGTCAAACATTTAATGTTCATCCCGTCGATACGGTAAACTCTCCCACCCATACCTATGTATATAATTGTTCTGTACGTGTATTTGTCACGTAACTGCTCCTTAACGGCTGGGCCGATTTGGATGAAATTTTGTGTGTATGTTTCAATGGGTTCCTAGATGGTATGAAAACACAATCACCGGGTAGGTACAGGTAACCTACCGGGTCTCGGTAGATGGCGCTGATGTCGGTATGTCACCCGGCAGGACGACGTCTACCGGGTCCGCTAGTATATAATAGATATGTTATTTTACCTGTAGTATTGTTTAGAAAATGCAGGTATAGACAGTTACTTTCGCATTTATAATAATACTAGTGGGGCCGGCAGACTTTGTCCTGCACTGGAACTAAAACCGATTGCAGCGCCACCTACCGTGTCCAATTATTTTGAATCTAAAACCCCTAGGGACTAACTTACACGCAAAAAATTCATTTAAATCTGTTCGTAATAAAAATCCTAGAACCCGACTGCAACGCCACCTACCGGGTCCAATTGTGAACATAAACCATCCCTCAAATACACACAAAAAATTTCATCAGAATCGGTCCAGCAGTTCACGCGTGATGCCGTGACCAAGGATAGGCATTCATTTTTATCCACCACCACTACAGCCTTATAACGTCCCTAAATCTAAGTGGGTCTATGCTCTAAATCCCTCTCTCATAGAAGAGAGGGATTTAGAGCTTAGACCCACCACGCTGCTCCAATGCGGGTTGGCGGGCTTTAACGACTATTGTCACATGACAGTGACAATAACCGGGACTGTTTAACGTGCTCTCCGAGGCACGGGGGTGACCGCCGACTACCAACTCGGGGCTGGCACTGAGAATCTCTTGACAGAAAACCCCCAATACCTAACAATTATTTGCCCGACCCGGGACCTCGTGATCTGCAGTCGAATATGCTAACCAATAGACCAACGAGGCAGTTATAAGGATAAAACAGAGGATGAAAGTTTGTATGAAAGTCATTCTTCAAGTTATATCCCTGAAAATCGGTATTTGCACTGTCTGTAAAAAAAAAGAAATACATGTTTCAGGATTTTTGAAAATTCTACCCCTAAGTGGGTCAAATAGGGGATGTAGGTTTGTATGAGAGTCCGTCGTTTTCCACGTCATTTATCAAGTTACATATATCCATGAAAATTGGTATTTAGGTTTTCGTTTAAAAATAAAGAATTAAGTGTTTAGGGAATCTTAGAAAAACTACCCCAAGTGGGTTAAATGGGGTATGAAAGTTTGCATCTAAGGCCGGGCACGCACTGCGAAATTTATTCGCGCGATTTTTTTCGCAGAATTCTGTGACATGGAAATGTATGAAGCTACACGCACTTGCGATTTAAAATTCGCGAAAAAAATATATTAATATACGGAAAATAAACCGCGCGAATAATATTTCGCAGTGCGGCCTCGCTCTAATTATGTGTATTTGTATAGTTTTTTTTAAGTTTTTTTTATTGATGTAACAGTCGTCCAAATAAATAAATAAGTATGAGATTTGTATGAATCCACCGCGGGCGAAGTCGCGAGCATCAGCTAGTATAATTATGCATGCTCGCGCAGCCGACCGTAGGCCGAATTGCTCTGCCGTCCGGCCCAAGAGCGTACGCTCGGCTCCGAACGCATCCGCGTGTCCGTTCACATAGACCGGCGCGGAGAGCAGAGCAAAGAACGGCCGGTCTGTGTGAAAAAAAAAAATGCTCTCCGACGCTCTCCGCGCCGGTCTGTCTGAACGGTCCCTAAGTCTGCGAGATTGAAACCATTTGAAGGACCAGCTGATACTGTATGCCTGACTGACTGACTGCTGTACAGCCTGGGAATAAGTACTATGAGAAAAATGTATTGAAAATTACATTTAAAAATCCCTAGAATTGACAGTGATAAATAGTAAATTTTGTCCATCTTCAGGATGCAAGCTAACTCTGACTTTCTTCAAGATCAGCTTAGATTAGTGGACCATCAAAATGTTAAAGCAAACACACCCAATCGCATTTATAATATTAACTAGTGGACCCGGCAGACGTCCTGCCCGCTATTAGGGCCACCTACCGGATCAAATTTCTACTTATAAACCTTCCTCTTGAATCACTCTATCTATTAAAAAAAACCGCATCAAAATCTGTTGTGTAGTTTTAAAGATTTAAGCGTACATAGGGACATAGGGATATAGGGACAGAGAAAGCGACTTTGTTTTATACTATGTAGTGATATGAATTCAGTTTACCATTTATTGAGGTTAATACATCTTTTTTCGTATTTTTCCAGTGTTGCAATAATAAAATATCTATCCCGCGAAAACCTCATCCCAGACAGCCTGTTTCCCAAGGAAAATAAATTACGGGCAAGGGTTGATGAGTTCTTAGAGTGGCAACACATTGGGCTGCGACTACATTGTGCTATGTACTTTAGGGTAAAGGTAAGGGCTACTTAGGGTTGGGGCATACTTGCGCAAAGTCGAAGCGAAAATGCTCCTAAGCCCGGCCCCCGTTCCGAAAGTCGGCACGCTGTTTCTATTTCTGTCAATATTCGCGTTTTGGTGCCGCTTAGAAACAATGGGTATTTTTTTTAGCGTTAGCTTGCTCTAATGTGTATATACTACAAAACAAGGAAGGTGTCAATATTTATGTCATTAACAATTTTTTGCTTGATTTCATGCGCTTCGATAATCAATTTGCTTCGACCATGCTAGTATGCCCAGACCCTTAGTATTTAGATTCAATCAACGATCGTGTCAACGTTATTCTCGTTATGTCTCTAAGTAGGTAGCTAGTTCTATGACAGTTATTTTATTTCACATATTAAAGTAAGTTTTGCTCGCTGCTTCACCTGTGTCCTGCGGGAATTTGGGTTTTTCACAAATCCCGAGGGAATCGTGGATTTGGATGCTACTTTGCTGAAAAATCAGCTGGTTATAATTTACTGCAGCATCCTTCACTCCGAATATATCCAAATAATGAGGTCATAAAAATTATAGGGCTAATATTCAGCAGATTTTGTTGTACATAAATTCTATTGTCATATTGCATGCATTCTTGCATTGGTGTTATTATTTTGAGACGTTGCCTTATACCTCGATATTTAATTAAAATATCATTTTTTGGAAGACATTAACAAAATAAAAATAATCTTTAGACCAGTGTAGTTACTGCGTTTAGGTTACCTCAGATAAAATAATTACTAAAATTGTATTAAAGGTTTTAGACCCAGTGTTCACAAGGAAAGCACCAGAGGCAAAGACTCTATTGGGCTACGAAAAGAGGATGATATCGTCATTGGAAGCGTTCGAAAAACATTGGCTTCAAAACGGCACCGAGTTCATAGCAGGAGACACCATCAGTGTGGCCGACTTGCTGGCGGCTTGCGAGTTGGAACAACCAAGTAATTCCTACTTATATCCATTACTAGCTGCGCCCCGCGGTGCTACACGCGGAAAAATATATTGGAAAAGCACCACCACCACCACTAAAGCCTTTTACGTCCCACTGCCTCTTCAGGCCACCTCTCTCATAGGAGAGAGGGATTTAGTGCTTAGATCCGCAAAGCTGCTCCAGTGCGGATTAGCGGGCTTTAATGACTATTGTCACATGATAGTGATAATAACCGGGACTGACTGCTTAACGTGCTCTCCGAGGCACGGGGATGAAACATCGCCAACTACCAACTCCAGGCTGGCACTGAGAATGGTCTTGACAGAAAAACCCAATACCCAACAATTATTTTTGCCCGACCCGAAAATCGAACCCGGGACCTCGTAATCTGTAGTCGAATATGCTAACCAGCGTGTAGAAAAGCACAAAAGACGAATAAGAACAGCACTCCTAACAGCCAAAGTTTTATTTATTTGCCATTGTTTTGAGTCCCGCAGGAACACTTTCCGGGATAAAAAGTAGTCTATCTGTTAATCCAGGGTATAATTTATCTCGTTTGGAATCTATATCTCTGTTTGGAACGCCAAACAGCCAAATCCGTTCTGTAGAACCGATTTGGCTGAAATTTTGAATGGAAATAGATTATGCCCTGACTTAACACATAGGCTACTTTTTACCCTGGAAAATCCACAGTTCCCACGGAATTTTGAAAAAACCGAAATCGATACCTACAGCTATAGGTAGATTAAGTAAACTTCCTTGAAAGTAGGTATAAAGGTTGGAAAAGGGAGCGGGAACGGGAACCGGAAATCCGCGCTTCCGTCGGGATTTGTGAAAAACCGAAGTTCACGCGGGCGAAGCCGCGGACAGAAGCTAGTAATACTTATTTATACGTCCTTTATAACTTCCCAGGGGCGGCAGGCTACGACCCCGCTGAGAACTTCGAGGGTATTTCATGTTGGTGGAAGAAGGTGCGAAAACATTTCAACCCCTACTACGACGAGGCCCATGTTGTCATCAATAAGGTCGCCGCGAAAAATAAACTAGCCGCTAAGCTGTAAACAATGACAAATAATATATAGGTAAATGTCACTAATATTTGTATAAAATATAAATGCGAATCCGCGTCTGTCAGTTATAGTCTGATTTTTAATTCGGTGGAATTCTGACAGTTGTCATTTAAAAACAGAATGAGTTATTTGTATGAAAAACAGGGACACCACCTGAAGTTCGATTGTAGGTACCCCTAGGAACAAGTAACTAGAGGAGTTACTTATATTTTATCTTAGAGGTACCCCAAACTAAAGTACCTGAAATAATTAATTATGTAAGTTTTTAATTTATTATCTTTTTTGTGCCAACTGTTTTATCTCTGGTACATTAAGAAACGTCAGAATTCCACAGAATTAAAAATCAGACTATAGACTGATCTTGACATTCACAGAGATTAGTAGTGATAAGTTATTTAAAAATATGGTGCAATAATTTATAATGGTAGTAGGTACAATACTATAATATTTTTATAATAAACGGTATCGAAGAAATTGGTTATTTTTATTTACCTTCGCGCGACAAGATCGCGCCCTTAAACATTTCTATGTACATAGATTCTGTGTTTATAAATTGCATTTCTAGTGAACTATTTTGACGACCGCCCTGACGCAGTGGTTAGCGTGATGTCTTATAAGTGAGAGGTCCAGGGTAAAATTCCCGACTGACAATTTGGAACTTTATAATTTCTATTCTAAATTGTCTCTGGTCTGGTCTAGTGGAAGGTTTCTACCACCCCACCATTACAACAGCCTTTTAACATCCCACTGCTGGGCACAGGCCTCATATCATAGCAGAGAGGGATTTAGGGCTTAGACCCGCCACGCTGCTCCAATGCGAGTTGACGGGCTTTAACGACTTATGTCACAATGATAGTGATAATAGCTGGGACCGACTGCTATGTGCTCTCCGAGGCATGGGGGTGAAACATGGCGGTGTTTCACCAATTACCAACTCCGGGCTGGCACTGAAATTTCTTGACAGAAAACCTCAATACCTAACAATCATATTTGCCCGACCCGGGAATAGAACCCGGAACCTCGTGATCTGCAGTCGAATATGCTAACCCCTAGTGACTAGACCAACGAGTTACCACTTTAGCTTCAAAGCTAATTATATCACTATCTTCAAAGCCGCACGCCAAGCGATTTAGCGTTCCGGTACGACGTCAAAATCGATCAGGGGTATGTTTTTAATAGAAACTACCATACCTCTTCTAAGTTAGCCCGCTTCGATAGCTGCTCGGTGCGGGATAAGAGAAAGTATAAGTACCTCCTCTTGTGCGGGAGGGGTGACGGACTTAACTTTTTAAACTGTCACCCCGACACCCCTCCCGCACCTAACCGCCAAGTCAACCCTCTCGCACCCGGTTCTAGCTCGGGAACTGTCTCGGTTAAAAGGTAAGACTAAAATCTGTCTTTTTGAGAAGTGAGAATCTGTCCATGGTTACAATATTAATTTGTACCTTGCGCCACCTTTTGCTATTTTGTTCACACTTCACAGTCACGGCTGAGGTTCATCCATTCCAAAGAATATACTACTCTCTACGAGAGATTCATTCTGAGCGAGGTTCGGTGCACCGCGCAGTCAACCCATAAATTATAGACCCATAGTGACTGTCATTTCTAATTTTCTACATGTTTTCTACATACGAAACTTCCATAGATGTCGCTGTATACTTTTTTCGACGATAAACGCCATCTCTAATGGAATATGAAAGGCGGATGACAATTTCGCTGGAACGAAGCCGCGATACAAAAACATGGTTTTTGGCACCGAGTTCGTACCTGGTGACACCTGTAGGTATAGTGGCACACTTACTGGCGGCATGCGACCAGCGAGTTGGATGGAATCACCGACTAGGTAGGTACCAATTATTTTTTGGATTCTTTGTAGCGTCTTCCATAGATGGCGCCGCTGTGCTGAGAAGCAATGTATGCTACAAAGTAGGTTACGCATATTGATTTATTGATTTATGGACTGTGTTAACCAAGGTCAGGCCCAGAGTCCAGACCTATCGCAACGACGCGAAGGTCCGACGGATTATAAATCGACAAGCCTTTCGGAACGTTTTCTGACCGACAGTAATGATTAACGATCATGAATTTATTGAATGCGTGAATTGTTTAATAAAAATACCCATGTACTTACCTATTTCATCGTAACAGTGTACCTACCATGTCGCAATTTTTGTAAATAATTAAAATTAGAAAAAGAGGGTAGTTTTAAAAAAAGGCGAATTAGTTGGCCAACTCAAGGGAACGCAGCTCGACGAATTAGGCAGTTTCTCTATCCTATATGTTATTGGTCTGTGCTCTTGAGCATGCTTCAGGTGCGGTCGTGTCTGTGTTAAATATTGCAATTACTGAGTTGTTGTTAACAGGAAGTTTACTTATATTACTATACGATTTGCTTCAGTGAGCTGTGGAGAGAAGGTGTGGTACTGTTAGCTGTAGGGTGAGTGATTTGGTGTCTATTCTAGTTTTGGTGTGATTGGTTATTATGTTGGTTTGGTGGTCGGATTGGTTATGTTGGTTGGTTTGCTATTGTGGGGCCTGATTACTTGGTTAGAAGGTCGATGTCGTTAGGCTAGGTTGGTGTGCGATTGGACGGCTATAAGGGGTGGTTCTGGAGGTCATAAGTTAGGTTAGGTTAGTTCCACGTGGATATCATGCCACGAATTGGCTAAAGTTAGCGACTTCTTCACAGGTACAAAACGAAATAAAACACCGTCGTAATTTTACGAAATAAAACAGGTTTAATTATGTATGTGGTAGTTAGACTATACACAGACATGGCTGTTTTTGTTTCTGTAGGTTGCACACACTTATTTATTTAAATAAATATGAAAATAAATTTCTGCTATAAGCTGAATTGCGAAATTTTTTTTTTCAATTTTTTATTTTGGCCACTGCAACCCCTACTATTTTCACGTATCACCCCATAAACTTGGGTCGTCCGTATCGGAACTCGCTGACGAATCTGAAATTCCTGAGTACGGCACGGAATTTGCCCTTTTTTTTTAGACGGCCCATGTGCTGGAGGGTTCTGATTGCGGGCAGGAAGCGGTACACGGCGTTCATCTCGTCACCCATGCAGAATAGGAACGAGGATTCCACGTAATCTAGAAAAAATCAGCCAAGTGCGAGTTGGGCCTCGCTCTTTCAGGGTTCCGTACATAATTATGAACAATATAATATTTTGGGTCTAAGAAATATTTAATTTCCGAGCTAGACATCGCAACAAACCGTGAAAGAAAAACCCAAAAAAATGTTCGTTTATTTTGGTCACAGCTTATAAACTATTTAATAAATCGTTGTTTTCAGTATTTGTTGTTTAAATAGAGCATATAGTACATAATATACTGAAATATCATATTCCCAACTAGTTTAGTTTTTGAGATAGCCCCCGTCACAAAAATGGTCTAAAACTGACAACTTTGATGGCCTCCCATTCCCTTATTTTTTGAGATAAAAATTAAAAAAATATATATTTGTACTCTACTTAATGAGCTCTAAACAATGATATCCCACAAGCTAGGGTAAAGAAAAATTTTTTTTTTCCGGCTCCTTTTTCATGTATGGGAGCCCCCCTGAAAAATAATTTAATTCAATTTCTAATTCAATATTTGATTTTGGGTTAACGTTTTACACTAAATACCAAAATTTCAGGTTTGTAACTCATTTCGTCTGCGAGCTAGAGACCTGTGACCGGCGGACAGACGGACAGAGAGCCGAGTGACATTAATAGGGCTCCGTTTTTTACCCTTCGAGTACGGAACCCTAAAAACAAGTACCTGATGGAAAAATTATCACACTAATATCATAAAAGCGAAAGTATGTATGTGTGTATGTTTGTTACTCTTTAACGCTGCAACTACTGAACGATTTGGCTAAAATTTGGAATGGAGATAGACTAAAATAGATATGAACTTCCAAAAACGCCATAGAGGGCGCTGATTGTTCTTAGGCAATTCGATTTAGGCTCACATAACACATTTTTTCAATAGTTTGCTGTGTTGCATGCATTGGCAACACAGGCTACTTTTTATCATGGAAAAATGCACAGTAGGTATAAGTTACTATAGCGTAGCTATATTTCATGCTCTTTTCATTGTAAACCATTGTATCTAGATGTACCTAAGTTAACTGAGGGATGCGCAGTGCTCAGACAAGCCTAACATTAGAGCTTACGAGCACGAAGTAATCATTGTAAAAATATTAATATGTATATTGTATTATGTATTAATATGTAAATAAAATAAATAAATAAAAATAAAATAAATTGTGATGTTGGTTTGCCATTGAGTGGTCTTATGGTGGTATAGGGATAAAAGGGGTGGTCGGAGGCCGTCGTAAGGTCCCGTGTGGGGTTGCTGGTCCCCCATCGGGCGCGTCCCCCCGGTGGCGGATGGGGGAACGCCTCCCAGATATGGGAGGTACCGGGGAAACCCGGCGCGGACCAAAACCAGCAGGGGGTTGCCGCTTGGAGGATCCTGGTACTTCTCTGTTCATCAGAGTGGACTGTGGAGACTCCGGGCGGCGACAATTGGGGGGGAGGCTTTCGGGCCGTGAGGAAGAAAACCTCGTTAAAAAATAACAGGAGGGGGTGGAAACGCCCTGCGCGGCGGGTCCGCTGGTCTTTTTGGCCGGTGGGCGCTGGCTTCGGCCACCGTCGGGCAACCCGTAATCCGCACTGAGCGGAACCGGGGGCCCCACGCACTGAGCGAGGGGCCGCGAGGAAGAAAACCTCTATAAAAAAATTACATGAGGGGTGAACCTCTTGAGGGTCGCCTGCGGGTGTGGCCCTCTTGAGGATTGCCTCTAGCGAGGAACTCCGGGTGATGGAATGGTGTATCCGTCGCCCGTTGAGACGCCTCGGGTCGGGAGGCGCACCATTATGTTCCTGGTGCGCCTCAGACGGTGTTAGGGGGCCTTTAGGTCCCCCGGTGGAGGGTCTGCCTCGGCGGACGGCGCCGGCTGGGTCGCGGATGATTGCGCAAGTGTACCCGTAACCCAGCCACCAGGCGACACGGAGGAACATCGCTGGGTTTTAGTGGGTATTCTGGCCACTTCTTGGCCTGCCTGAGTCCCACACTACCTTCCGGAAGCATTGCAGTTCGCTGTAAGGCTTCCGGAGGGTATAAAGGTTAGAAAAGGGAGCGGGAACGGGAACCGGAAATTCACGATTCCCTCGGGATTTGTTTAAAACCGAAATTCACGCGGGCGAAGCCGCGGGCATGCTAGTTTTATATAACTTAGCGTTTTCGATAAAAATCCAAAAAAAACCCGAAAATTTTGACTTTGACCTTGAATAACTTTTTAGCAGACATGGGATCAATGGGGACTTCTGACATTTTATTCCTATTGGTGTACCCACGGTCTCTACCAAAATTCAGCATTGTCGGAATTACTGTTAATTGAAATGTCTATTTTGACCGGGCTATTATAGTTTTACACGTTTCACTGCAGCAGTATTTTCTCATTTTCGCACTTTTCAATTTATTGGGAAATTATTTGCTTGACAGATTACACTTTGGTCCTAGGTCGGTTGGTTGTCATGGCACCAGACAGCTATGTCGTCGCTCCACTCAGTCGCTATTAAAATTAATTTATGAGGTAGCTTCGATGTCGGCGTCGGGTGTTTAATAAAAATATTCTTTATTTTATTTTAAAACCGTACACCGTAACAATTCAAAGGCTGGATGGAGCCTTCTTTTTACCTTTGATTTTAGCAGTCTATGTATGTGGCCGATTTTAGTATGAGATTCTGTGTGTACCACCGTAGCGCCTAAACTGCTGGGCCGATTTTGATGAATGAGGTGTCAATTAATTCTTTGTTATGGTCCGGGTGACATAGGCTACATTTTATATACGACAAAAATCGAGAAGTGACGTGCGAGCGGCAAAAGTTTATTATTATTTAGTTTCGGATAGACATAATAGATGGCGCCACTAGCTGCTTGCCCCGCGTTCTGCAACCTAAATTATTATTTTATATTAAAACTAGCGACCCGCCTTCGGCTTCGCACGGGTAGTAGAGCATATTATGCGTAGGTACTACCTGCTCAGGGATTAGGCAGATGGGTTTCATCCTACGTACTGTGATTTTTTTTTTGGTTTCAAAAATTATCGACACTGGGCTATAGGGAGAACCGCGGCCACCGACGCGCTTATAGGCACGCTCCCGCCGCCGCAATTTTTAAATCGGTAATATCTTCGAAAGTATTCATTTAAATCATATGCTGTAAAGGGCCATATGGATTTATATTAAATCAACAATGTATTTAAGGTATTTAATTAGATAAGGATTAATGCTGTATTGGTTGAAATTGCTTCGAAAATTAGCCATTATTTGTCGTAAAAAGTAAATGACAAAAAAATGTTATTGTGGGATATCCATAAGAGATAGACATATACCATCGCGGACTTTTCTGTAGACCTTTTCAATATGTACAATACTTAGTATATTATTTTGATAAATCTCGTAGGGTTCAGCCTGCGTTTGCAATGTAATCGGAAAAAATGTAATTATTTACGACATCACATTAGAAACCTCAAAAATAACAGTATTTTTCCACTATTTAATGGATGTTATGATACATATAAACCTTCCTCTTGAATCACTCTATCTATTAAAAAAAACCGCATCAAAATCCGTTGCGTAGTTTTAAAGATTTAAGCATACATAGGGACATAGGGATATAGGGACGGAGAAAGCGACTTTGTTTTATACTATGTAGTGATAAATTATTACTAAGCGTAGTCGGGTTTTAGTTTACGAACTTTATCTCTTGTAAATGTAGCAGTACATAATTAGCCCGCCAAACCGCGCTGGAGCAGCGTGGCGGGTATAAGCTCTAATCCCTCTCTCCTATGAAAGAGAAGGTCCAGCAGTGGGACGTTAAAAGGCTGTAGTGGTTATGCTGAGACTGATTGTTTGCGCAAAGTTTGGCTCACATAGTTTTACTTGCTATGAGTTAGATGGTCCATGCGACCAATTAAAAAATGTCCGTTTGTTTCGCTATAAATTGGTATTTTTAGAATTTGCTGTCTAAATACAGTATAAGTATTGTATATAATTACCTATACAGAAATTTCAAATTCCTAACTAGTTTCAGTTTTTAGATAGACCCCGTAAAAACAAGTATAAATTAAAAATTAAAAAAACCCCCGACATTCGCCATTTTGTGGTGGAGGCCATCTTGGATTTGCATAGTGCTATTCTACTAGTCTAGCCCTTTCATTTGATACCCATATTAAGAGAGTTGTGAAAAAATATGTAATTCGACATTTTGTAGCGGTGACCATCTTGGATCGATTTTCATCAAACATAGCTAACAACATTCTCGACTAATTCACCTTTTAAACAAAAAAAAAACGCATTCAAATCGGTTCACCCGTTTGAGCGCTACAGGGGAACAGACAGACACACACGCACACACACACACACACACACACACAGAGACACGTCAAACTTATAACACCCCGTCGTTTTTGCGTCGGGGGTTAAAAATAGTCGTAGACGACAACTTTGCCAGCTGACCATTTCTTTGTTTTTGAAAATAACAAATAATAACAATGTATGTAGATATAGGTCAACCAGAATCTCATGAAAAATACGGAAATGAAATTCCAAAGTTAGCAAAACTACGGCTGCCCTAGCGATAAACAAAGTAACTGACATTTTTTGTGAAATTGACTTTTTTGCATTAACAAAAGTTTTATGTCGAGTAGTTTTTTACCACAGTTTAATATTTCAAATAACTTGAACCGTTTACTTATTAATTCGAATTGCCCAAACAAAGTAACTGCACACACTAACCCGGAATATAAATGCAAAACCAAGTAAACAACAAGCACAACACAACACAAAAACAAAGTAATTGGACGTTGAATACTTTGTTTTTGTATTTAAAATGCAGTTGCTTGATTTTTCGTTTCGTGAAACGATCCCAGGTAAGGTGTTCTGAATGTAATTACTTTGTTTATCACTAGGGCAGCCGAGTTAACCTAGTGTTGCTTACTAAATCAAATCAAATCAAATAAACTTTATTCAAAATTGGTACACTGTACACTTTTTGAACGTCAATTTAGGTACAGGCAATGGTGATAATTATTTACGGAAACTTAAAACTAAAACTACGAGGGTTCCAAACGCGCCCTGGTCTGAGAAGAGCCCACAACAAACTCAGCCGGGTTTATTTTTTTTTATTATCACCATCTTACAATATGGTATAATAGCCATAAAAATGATTTGAACTGTTGGCTTTTAGAGCAATCTATGTCCATGGATTTTTGTCATTAAAAAAATCTTTTAAGCTATAGTAAGACTTTTCAATTAATTTGCGTTTAATAAAACCTTTGAACTTATTGAGAGACATATCCAAAATGTTCTCTGGCAACATTATAAAAAAGTACAGAATTACCAACAAATGATTTTCCAACTTTTCGCAGCCTAGTAGTGGGCAACACAAGTTTATCTTTATTTCTAAGATTAATGTTATGACAGTCACTTTTTTCTTAAATTTATCGATATTTTTGTGTACATATATTAAATTTTCAGGAATATATTGGTTATAAACTGTCATAATTTTAACTTCCTTAAACTTATTTCTCAGTGACTCTCTGGGTCCCATATTATATATGGCACGAACAGCCCTCTTCTGCAGCACGAAAATGGAATTAATATCAGCAGCATTACACCATAAAAGTATGCCATATGACATAATGCTGTGAAAGTAACTAAAATAAACTAACCTCGCAGTTTCAATATCACTTAGTTGGCAAATCTTTTTAACCGCATATGCAGCAGAACTAAGTCTGTTCGATAAGTTATTTACATGAGGGCCCCATTGGAGTTTAGCATCTAACGTTATCCCCAGGAAAACTGCCGTATCCACTAGATCTAATTCCTCATTATTAAGCTGTACAGTGGTTTCAACTTGTTTAACATTAGGTAAAGTGAATTTAACACACTTAGTTTTTTTCCCATTAAGTAATAAGTTATTTGCTTCAAACCACTGTACCACTTTTGTGAGAGAATTGTTTACTTCGTCAGGTATTCTTTGGTATCTATCAATTTTAAACAAAAGTGATGTATCATCAGCAAACAATACTATCCCGTGACTATCCTTAGCGAGATAAGGAAGGTCATTAATATAAATAAGGAATAGAAAGGGCCCAAGAATAGAACCCTGTGGAACTCCTATTTTTACAACTGATCCGGTAGACCGCTTTCCGTTCACATCTACTTTTTGTGTTCTATCATTAAGGTAAGAATTCATTAAATCCAAAGCTGCACCTTTAATTCCATAATGGTGTAGTTTTCTGAGTAATGTTTCATGATCAACAGAATCAAAAGCCTTGGACAAATCACAAAAAACTCCAAGTGCATCATGTGACTCCTCCCAGGCTTCAAATATATGTCTAATTAACTCAACACCAGCATCAGTTGTTGAGCGACCCCTTGTGAAACCAAACTGTTTTGTATGTAATATATCATTAGTATGAAAATGTTTAAGCAATTGATTTAGTATTAATTTTTCAAAAATTTTACTAAAGGTAGGTAGTACCGATATTGGTCTAAAGTTAGTTTCCCTTACAAAATTTAATTTCCCTATTTTTCATGAGATTCTGGTCGATCTATAATCTACTACATTTGCCCACTCTACTCAATGAGCTCTAAATAATGACATCCTACAGGTTAAGAAAAAAAATATTCTTAGCTCCTTTTTCATGTGTAAACCTCAGAAAAATAATTTAATCGAATTTCTGATTGAATATTAAATTTTGAGTCAAAATTGTACGCCGAATATCCTTTCAGACCTTAAATAGATATATTACATCAGCTAAAAATCTATAACATACAGACAGACGGACAGATAGACATACAGCAGAATTACACTGATAATTACCTTTTGGGTACGGAACCATTAAAAATAGTAAAAAAAATTGGTTGTCTGAAAGTCGATTTACGGACGATATTTTTACGTGATAACGTCTGAAGAAAACAAAGAGAGATAGATGCGTCACAAGCCACACGCTTAGTTCCGCGCTACGTGCTACGTTCCGCGCTACGTGCTACGTTCCGCGCTACGTGCTACGTTCCATGCTACGTGCTACGATCCGCGCTACGTGCTGCGATCCGCGCTACGTTCTACGATCCGCGCTACGTGCTACGTTCCGCGCTACGTACTACGTTCCGCACTACGTGTTACGTTCCGCGCTACGTGCTACGGGCTACGCGCTACGTTCTGCGGTACGTGATGAGCCATGCTTTTTCGTGCATGTAGCCGGCGTTCATCGATTTATAAGAAACTAGCTGACACCCGCGACTTCATCCGCGTGGCTTTAGGTTTATTAAAAATCCCCCGGGAATTCCTCTATGATATTCCATGGTAAAAAGTACCTATGTTCTTCTCCAAAGTCTAGTCTATCTCTGTAGTTTTCGTCAAAATCATTATCTAATATTATATATATAAAGCTACTTGAAGTCAGGTACTGATCACCTCTCCTGAACAATTTTGTATGGGACTTTTTCACCATAATTTTCATGTGTGTAAAATTCAAAAATATAAGGTCTACAAAATTATAGAGAGAGCTGAACGTGGAAAACTGACTAGGGTGCCCTAAGGGATCTCAAAAACTATCAGTCGGAAAGGTACCGTCCCGAAACAAAAAATGTTCAAAACCTTGGGCCATTGGGTGAACCGGTGAAAAAAATATGGCCACCAAACAAAAAAAAATTTCGTCTCCATACAAAAATTTTGCTAATTTTCAAGAGGCTCTCCAGAACAATTTTGTATGGAACTTTTTTCGCCTCACTATTTATATGCGTAGAACTTATGGGTCTTCCTTCAGGAAAAATATGAAACGTCATGAATGTGGAAAATTTACCAGAGTACCCCAAAGGCTCTCAAAAACTATCAGTCATAGAGACATGGTCCTGTAACTGAAAATGTTCAAAACCTTGGGCCCTTTGGTGAGCCAGTAAAAAAAAGATAGGCACCGAACAAAAAAAATTTTCGCGTCCATACAATTATTTTTTTTAATTTTCAAGAGGCTCTCCAGAACATTTTTGTATAGAACTTTTTTTACTTCACTAAACGCATGCATAGAACTCATGAGTGTCCTTTCAGGAAAAATACGAAACGTTATGAATGTGGAATATTTACCAGAGTACCTCATGGGTCCTCCAAAACTACCAGTCATACAGACATGGTCCCAAACAAATGTTATTAAAGACCTTGGGCCATTGGGTGAACCGGTAAAAAAAAGATGGCCGCCGAACAAAAAAAAATTTTCTCCATACAAATTTTTTGGGTTCTTTTCAAGAGGCTCTCCAGAACAATTTTGTATGGAACTTTTTTCCTTTCAATATTTATGAGCGTAGAACTTATGGGTCTTCCTTCAGGAAAATTATGAAACGTCATGAATGTGGAAAATTTACCAGAGTACCCTATGGGTCTTCCAAAACTACCAATCATACAGACATGGTCCCAAACAAATGTTATTAAAGACCTTGGGCCATTGGGTGAACCGGTAAAAAAAAGATGGCCGCCGAACAAAAAAAAATTTTCTCCATACAAATTTTTTGGGTTCTTTTCAAGAGGCTCTCCAGAACAATTTTGTATGGAACTTTTTCCCTTCACTATTTATGTGCGTAGAACTTATGGGTCTTCCTTCAGGAAAATTATGAAACGTCATGAATGTGGAAAATTTACCAGAGTACCTCATGGGTCCTCCAAAACTACCAGTCATACAGACATGGTCCCAAACAAATGTTATTAAAAACCTTGGGCCATTGGGTGAACCGATAAAAAAAAGATGGCCGCCGAACAAAAAAAATTCTCTCCATACAAATTTTTTGGGTTCTTTTCAAGAGGCTCTCTTAGACATTTTTGTATGAAAAATTTTCCCCCTACTACACTTATAAATAGAACTTAAAGATTTTTTTTCACAAAAATCACAAAACGTAGTGAATGTGGAAAAATTACCAGAGTACCCTAACGGCCCTCAAAAACTATCAATCATAGAGGCATGGTCCTGAAACTAAAAATGTTCAAGACCTTAGGCCCTTTGGTGAGCCAGTAAAAAAAAGATAGCTACGGAACAAAAAATTCGTGTCCATACAAAATTTCTTTTTAATTTTCAAGTGGCTCTCCAGAACATTTTTGTATAGATCCTTTTTTTTTCCACTAAACGCATGCATAGAACTGATTAGTGTTTTTTCAGAAAAGATACGAAACGTGATACCAATATTTCTTCCTATTTTTCAAGAGACTCTCCAGAATATTCTGGTATTTGGTATGGCCTCCCATTTCTTTATTTTACGAATATTGAAGAGACTACAAGGCACGCGAGCTGCTTGCAGCTCGCGCACCGAGCGCAACACTAGTTGTAATTAAGTTTTCTTAAATGTTCTAATGTTCCGCTCAACTTTCTTAAATTTTTATTTCATAAGAACCTTCAGCTGACAATAACAAACACAAAAAAGAATTAGCGAAATTAGTCCAGCCGTTCACGCGTGAAGCCGTGACCAAGGAAAATAGGGATTCATTTTTATAAATATAGATTATACCGCGTCAAAATATCAGGAAAAAAGGATCAGAAACTTACATAAGGACACTTATGGTAGCACGAAGAAAGAGTTGGCCTGTGAAACGTATCGTT
>CAKKTA010000024.1:0-24834 GCA_920104075.1 Melanargia galathea
ACCACAATTATAAGGATGACTACCTTGAAAATTTTTGTAATTATAACTCATACCAGTTCCTAAATATTTAATTAACTCTTTAGGTGGTTTTAAATTCCCGTAACTATCAAAGTATTGAATATCATTATTTACTTTTGCATAGGCCACCCAATGAGTGCCAGGATTGTTGGAGCTATCCAAATTAACAATACCACATTCTTTTTGAAAAGGATATTTCGGCATCTCATCTCTCATAAACACCCCTCGAAAATAAGGAATATCTCGCGAATAGTTAATGATGTCGATATTGGTGAGCGCTCGTTTGGGTAGCCTCCGTCTTAGTTTTTTTCATTTGAAATGTAAATTCCTAAACTATCTCTATGCGGTTTGATATGTAAACCTTTCCCTATATGGAGGGCTTCCATTTTCTCATTATGTCTCTTTAATTCCGTAAAACGTTTTTTGGCGTCTTTCAAATCGTTTATAACTTTAGCGATTCCGGCAGCACCACCAGCTAAGCTGCCCGCAGCGGATAATCCCGCAAAAATAGGTATCAAAGGAAGTACTCCACCGGTTTTTGGAATAGGTATGATTCGAGGAAGTTTTATTGACGAATCTTTAGTCAATTCTTTAGCCGCTGCTATAGCTAATTCTATAGCCATTTTCTTACATTTGGGTTTTATTTTCTGTAAATGCTTTTTCGTGTGACCAACAACATGGTTAAAGTGTTTTTTCAAACCAATACCTGTGGTGGATTTTTTTGTCGACACTTTTTTATGGCTGCTAACTTTATTGGTTATCCCCGAGCCAGTATACAATTTAGCTATCATAGCTTTATTAACTAAATTTGCTGCTATTTTTTCTCCCAAAGATGCATCAGGCGCTAAAGCACGTTGTTTCGCCATTTTCATCAATATTTTATCAGCCTTATGACGATCACTTAATGAATTGGACAAGTCGTATGCGATATCGTGTTGTTTACAATATTCATCCAATTTATTTACACCTTGATCACCTCGTGCAAGCCTTTTATACAATTTTGTACCAGCTCCGCAGTAATTATATCCAGGTAGATGAAGTTCAAATGGTAAGTGATTTATAAACCAATTAAGAAGACTGCTCTCTTTCATTACTTTTATTACAATGAATGAAAATAACTATACTAATACTTAAATAATGAAAATTAAATAGAAAATGCTTAATTATAAAATATTGGCTCGATCTATCCAACTGTTTTCACTCGATGGAAATCCCAACCACTTTACAAATATCTTGTTTCCTTTTCTCTTCAAAACTTTTTCAATAAGGTAGACACTAGGATTTTCTGTTTTTTGAAGTTCTTCTGTATAAAATGAGCCTAAAATTGGCTGATGTTTAGCATCTTCTATTAAGTAAGTAACTGGATTCGTTTTCTGTACTTTTCTAATTTGGAATATTTCGGTTGACCAATTAGGAGTATAACCTTTTTCAAAAATACCTTTATACTTGCTAATACGCACAAAATCTCCAACTTTAAATTTATTCTTCTTAATGAATTTTAATGGTTTTTCTATATTAAATCTTTGAAGTATAAGATTCTTATTTTTTTCTGTGACTTTGTTAGGTGATAAACCAATCGTTCTATGTGTAGAGTCGTTATAATTTTCAACTATTTCTTCTAGGACACCTTTAGTCCAAGTGTAGTTTCCTTGTAAACTGAATTGCTTATACATTTTATTTTTCAAAGTTCTAATAAGTCTTTCAACTATAGAAGCTTTTTTAGTGGAATATGTAGAGTAATGGTTGATGTTAAACTTTTTGACTATTTTTTTGAAATAATCATTGTAAAACTCAGTGCCAAAATCTGTTTGTAAATTTTTTGGAATACGTCCTTTCTTCAATATAAATTCAAAAGCTTTAGAAACTTGATCCTTATTTTTAGACTTTATTGGATATGTCCAAATATATTTTGAGAATGTATCAATTATTACTAAAATATATTTATAATTTGAATTTTGTTTCGAAAGAGATTTCATATCAATCAAGTCAGCTTGCCATAAATCGTCTATATCTTTCATGACAACGTGTCGACGAGGAAAGTTTAATCTTGCATTTTTATGTATTTCATTTACGACGCTCTTTTTGCTCATGTTTCACTTTATTAGCCTCAGCGGTTTCGATTAAACTACTAATTTTAATATTTATTTCTGCAATCCACTGATTTATTAATGATATTTTTTTTGAGAGATTCTCTACCAAATCATCAACGTATTCTTTTGTAACGCAATCGTTAGAATCAACCGGTTGCGCAAGATTTTTGAGTATTTTATGCTGAGCATCCAAATTATTATTTGTACACTTCAAAGCACATTCTAGTAACACACATTTAATTCTTCGCATCTTATTTACATGATGTCCAAACTTATCAACTTTCATGTTCAACCTCCTTAGTAATACTGAACAAGCTCCATAAATATGCCTTCTTTTATTCTTTTATTATACCCGCTTCTTTTAATTCTTCAATAATTGAAATAATTTCATTATCATGGTTAGTGTTACCCGCATCTCTTGATGCAATAATCAACCTTAATCTTTCAATCAACTCATTAGGATCATCCCAATAGATAAGATCAGTATTAGTTTTGTATTTTTTTAAAACCGGTAACCTACCACCATATTTTACTTTGTTTATTTCACACGTATCCTTTTCAAAAAATAATGGTTTTATTATCTGAGAATATTTTTTTCCTTTATCACCTTTAATTTGATTTGCAGGATTATAATCCCTTTTATGAACACTAGTACTAATTAAGATATCTTTATAGGTGATTTTATCACTTTCGGATACTATATTAAGGTTTGGTTTATTTCTTAGTAAAAGTTCTATCAACCCTGCAGTAAGTTCATAACTTTTATCACCAATGGTAATAATAGTTAATTTGTTCGAAGACAAATCATCTACAATTGAAAATTTTACGGGGGTATTTCCTATCATCAGTTTTTTATTAATGCGTCGTACCCCAAACGGTATAGATACATTGCTTTGCTCACCAAACAGATCGTCATTGTTTTCCAACTTTTCGGTAAAATTAACATCATCATTTAAAATTTCACAAGTTTCAGGCATTTCCCCTATTTGTTTCAGATTTTCTTCAAAATTATTATCGGTATGAGTCATTCCAATATCATCATCTTGTTTTGAGCATATATTCGGAATTTCAGGTGCTTGATTATTGCCAATACTTGTATTTTTACTATAATTAGTTTCATTATGAGATTTGTTTGAAGCATTTTTACTTAGTGTAACAATTGCTTTCAAAGGATCAGACAGCGGTTTAAATATTTTTTGTTGACTCAATTCGAATTCTTCATCTTTATCACGCAATCTTTTTACTTTACTTTTAATAGCCTTTACTGATTTAATTAACTCTTTTTTTAAATTTGCCTCCATTTTTTTAATCCTTTAAAAACACACAACCATTAAACAATGCAGTGAAAATTAAAATGAAACTAAATTTAAATTACAATCTGCTTAAATCATTTTATTCAAAATTTTACAAAAACGTCGAAAGATTTTCTATATCTGCCGTTATTTAATTCACAATCTTTGTTTATTATTAAACATGTGTATGGATCTTGCCATATATCTGAACACAATTTTTTGAAGCCAGACCAAGTCATGTCAGAATTAACATGTTCGTTATAAATGTGTTTCAAATTTATATCATCTTGTTTAAAAATTATTAAAAAATTTACGTTATCTCGAATTAATTGTTTTGGTATCTTAGAATATGTTTGAGTCAAATAAAAACAGTCGATATTTTTATGTCTACCCATAGAAAAATAATCTCGTATATTTATTTGGTTCTCACAAGTGACATCATCAAAAATAAACACTGAATTTTTCAACGCTTTAGTAGGAGGTATAACATCTTTATCCTCTTTAAACATAAATAGTTTAACACTCGGAACCAAGCTTAAAACTTTATCCAAAAAACAATATTTTGGTTGAAATGTTGTTTTAGAATATAGGTAAACATTTTGAAACTTGAGTCCATTTTGATGTAGTAATAAACTTAACATTGTATTTGTTTTGCCGCAATTTGATGGTCCACATATTATACAGCGAATTGTATTAGGAAACAGCGAACTATGTCTTTTTTGTACTGATGGTGGTTCTATATTTAAATTGTTAATTTCTAATGTTACTGGTTGTTTGATCAACTTCATTGTCACTCATCTCTGTTGAAAAAAGATAAAGTCCTGTAATAAAATCTACATATTATATTTTATATAAAACAACTAAAACATAGTCTATTTAAAGAAATGATACCATACACGTGTAAGCTCGGAATGCGTTGCTGTGTCACTGAAGATTTGTTTTCGTTTTGCTCAAATTACATCATTTGAAATTATTAAGATTATCGATGCGTGTTCATTCCTGTTACAGCTCTCGGAAAAAAACGAATGGAATGTGAAGCGCTATGTTTTTATTTTGCTCAAATTACACCGTTTCAGATCACAAGACAATATTTAAGATTAATTATTGAAACTTCATTCCTGCTACAGCTCCCGAAGAGAACAGTAGTACTCATAGTTGATATACGTGATTATTTTTCTAGTCCATTTTATCATAATAAATATCGAGTTTTTGTACTTGGTAAGTATATTATTTTATAAAAATGTGTTGTTTTAAATATAGCATAGATTTTATTTATTAACTATTTTTCTTTTTGTTTCAGAATGATGTCGAATCCTATCTTACCCAACGAAAATCCAACAAACCCTTTTTACTACGCGCAAGACGTGAACGGGTTCGTGGAAACTGAATTTCAGAAACTTTGCGAGGATTTAGCCCAAAAACAAGCAGCAGAATCAGCTCAAGCAACGAGTAAGGATATGAAAAAGAAGAAAAAATGCAATTTATCACTATTGAAGCCTGTTCCACCCCCAACATCTACATCAACATCCTATGTTAGTTGTCAAGCAACTGGAAGGCGGCTTCATTTAATAAAAATAAATATTTACGGACTAAGCGGTGGAGAGCAAGATGAAAATATAAATAGTGATACTCCTAGTGTTAGTGCTCAGTATGTAGTCAAGGATAATTACGATGAAGTTATGGATGCTACAGAAAATTTGATTGGAAAAATAATGACAAAAATTACTCACTCCTGTACATACATGTGAACTAATGTTAAAATATGTATAATTTGTTTGTTATTATCATGATATAATTTATAGTGTTAGTTAATTAATAAAATAGTGTTTTTCTAGAATAAGGAGCTGTAGCATGAATCAATTACTTATTAAAACGTGGTTTATAGAACAAAACTATTTTCTTTTATTTCAAATAAATAATTTAACTAACTAATATTAAAAAAATTTTTTTTACGTTTACTCAAACTTTTCAAGGGTTCGATTCCTTTAAAAGTGAAGTTATTTTTAAGTTTTGCTTAATATAACTTCACTTTAATTTCTCGATAAGGATATAATATTGTAATTGATGCTCTATATGAGCAAATTTTTAACGTTCCATCTTAGAATTTTATATTTTCATCACGCAATATGAAACCACCATCACTCTTATTAAATATAAATATAAAATTAAAAGGTAAAATAATAATACAAATATTTATGAGTAGTAAATCTTTATTTTCAATATAGAATAACATATTTGCTGTACATGAATAATAAAAGTGTACAAAAATGAATAACATAAAATCTAGTAAAAATTATTAACTACAAAATAGTACTATAATGCCCCCAAGGTAATGTTTTAAATTGCTTTTTTAAAATTTGTCTTTTATCATCTTCACTATTTAATACCAGTTTATTAATTTTTTGGGTATATACATTATGATTTTTAGATCTTATAACACACATATTCTTTCTGACTGATTGATTGTAGTATAAAACGTTTTTATATTTATTTATATCCAATCTTTTTGTAACAGATGTTGTCACTCCTTTAGCCTTTTTAATAGACATTTTTTGTGACTCAATACAATATAATTTTGCTCGTAAACCAACAAATTCAACAATAATATCTCCACCCATCTCATCTTTAAAAAACCCTGGAATTTTCATATTTGCTTGAGGGATATTGTAAACATTTTTTTCGCTAAAATTACTGGTATCAAAATATTTGATATTCTTCTTCATGTCAGAATAAAAATCATCAGTATATATGCGATATAGTAAGCTATCAGTATCAGTATAACAAAGTTCAATATTTTCTTCATATAATGGTTTCATTATAGAATAGTGGAACTTATATAAATGTGTTTTAGCTAACTCTAAAACAGTAAAACCCACATAAATTGGTCTATCCAAAACTAATTTTGTTTGTTCTAATTGGATTGCAACCAAATTATCTGAAAATATCGACAAACATTTAAAGTTAGGAGCACTGACATATTTTTCAGCACCAATAATCCTGTTTGTTTTATTATTCTTATCTGTCCATGTATTAACAAGTTTTACATTTACTTGTTTTCGTTTGTTTTCTATTGTTTTACCAAATATAGCATTGTTTTGTTTTTTGAAAAAGTCTTTTTCAAATTCAGACTCTGCTTTTTGTCTCAACGAGGTATTCAATTCAATATATGGTTTCAAAAATTCTTTTTGTTCAAATGATAGAATCCTATGAATTTTTAACAATTTTAGACCGTTCTTAAGACATTCTTTTAAATGAATGTAATGAATAACATAACAACATTTGTCGTATAAATTTGCAATAAGCTTGGCATTTTTTTGACCAAAAGGTATAAATTTTTCAGCAGCAAAAGGTAAATCTGAGTGAGCATCATGTATTTCAGAAGGATAACTGAGATCTACTTCGAGTATATAACCAATGTCACTATCAAGAGTAGCAGAATCAATATCAAAAGTTTCAATCTGTTCTTGGTTCAAAAATTTAAAATTACTTGTAGGAAGTTTCATCATCATTGCATAACCATACAAGTTCACACAGTCTAAATACACCAAAAAGCAACTTGATCTGTTGATATCATAGTCAGACATATATTTATTGTTTGCTTTAGCATATCTTAAAGAACACTGAGCTAGACCACCTCGTATACCTTTTTCAATCATTTGATACATCTCGACATCAGATATGAGGTCTAATTTTACGTTAGTATGCAAAAGCATTGCATCCCAACTTAAGGAAGGTGAAGAAACATAATAGCATGGATCTAAGCTATAGGTTGTTAAGCTAATTTTTCTGAATTTTTCAAAAATATCTGCCAGTAAGAGTACATCACATTTTAAATATAAATCTGTATATTCACCTAAATTTTTTATTTTAAAGGTTTTCCAAACTTTCAAAGCATGTTCATAATCTTTTTCTGAAACAGGTTCTGAAGTAAGTTTGTTAAAAAAATGTATTCTATTTGGTAACTCAGTTTCATCGTAACGTTTTAAAGAGTCTATATAATCATAACAGTACACACCCTTTCTGCAAATCAAATCAAATAAAGATGGATCACTGTAATATCTATGTAAGTTTACGAAGTCGTCTGGATGTAAAGATCTAGCTAATTTATCTAAGCTACAGCTAAGAAAATTAAAAGAATCAATGAATTTAAGTTGAGCAACAGTTTTTGAATCAACTGATATAAATTTCGTGAATGATATGTATTTTTCTTTATTTTTTGGAATAATATTAATACGACCGTCAATATTTGCTAACTCTTTAATAAAGAGATGGCAATCGTAATTACTTAAATTATGGAATATAATAGGTATAAAAGAACATTTCTTTGCACTCAAGTTGCAAATGTTGTGAGCTGCCCCTCTATATTCCCCTGTAAAATGATCATGATCTGCTACAATTTTATCTGTGGATGTAAATTTTTGTTTACATATATGACAAACTTTTGCATTATGAAAACATATCTTTTCATTTTCAGTAAGAAGTTTCATTGAATTATTCTCTAACAAAATTGCATGTAGTCGTTTTACATCATTTGAAATTGTTTCCACAAATTTTTGAGCACAGTTAGCTCCTATGTATGAAACCAATTCGTTAAGTTCAGGTTTAGACTCGCAACAAATATAATACGCGAAGCATGTGGCTTCATGAACCTGTATGGTTTCAGTATGCTCAGATTTACTTTTATCAGAATATTCTCTTAACAAACTTTCAAAATCACCATAAATCACAATTGGTATTCTTTGAGTTCTTTCATAATTATCAAAATACAATTTACTATTTTTATCTGGAAGAACAGTTTTAATTCTAGCACAATTATGTTTGCATAATTTTTCTTCTGAATTAAAATAAATGAAGCATTCCTCACACAAAAAAATTTTAGAGTTATTCTTAGTAAGTTGACTATGAACCAACCGTTCAAAGTTTTTTATCAAACAGAAATGTCTCTTATTACCTTTAGTAATATAAAGCAAATTAACATGTACAAGTTTACGCTTGTTGGTTTTGTATAGAGGTCCGTTAATATCACCATTTTTTTCTAAACTGTATACATTAACACTTATGTTAGAATTATTTTTTTCAAATATTGTAATATCCTCAAAAGATGGTGGAAATGACATACCATCTGTTTTTAAAACTTTTGAATAATGAGGATATGAAATAACTCTGTTACAGTTTTTATTGGTGGGATACATATGTGCTAATATACTCCACAAAAAACACTTATCATCATTATTTTTAATATTTACACAAGATTTAGTTTTCAGGATTTTTAAAGGTAGCGGAATATAGGACCCTGTTCTTAAAGGATTGTATTTATTAATGTTTAATTCCAAATTATTCAAAGAGTCAAAAGACCAGCCTGACTCTGAAAGTTCAAATTCTGATAATTTGGTGAGTAGATTTTTTACACACTCTAAATATATAGTCTTTATATTTGTAGATTGAAAAACTTGTATATATTTAGTGTTAAAAGATTTTAAAGATTTTTCATTATTTTTTGGTAATATGAAAGTCGCAAATAGTTCAAAATTTATTTTTAGAGCATTATGCTTGTCAAGACTTCTTTTTACTAAATTACATATCGTATTCACAACATCAGATAAAAATTGTTCAGGCAGCAAAATTTTTTTTGCTGGACATACACGATAGCTTATTATCCTGTTCTTAAAAGCAGTTGCAATTATTTGAACATTATCAAATTCTGTACGGAGTAAACAATTAGACTTGTGAATAAAACTTTTCTTATGTGAAAAGTATTTTGGTACAGTAATATTACAAATATCGCAAAAAACCATTATGAGTATATAATCGTTTTACGAGTATATTGTCAAAGTATTTGAAATTAGTTAAATGCAGTTAAAATATTTAAGCTGGATATAGTGTGGGTTTAACCCCTTTAAAATCTTCCTTAGCAGCGACGACCAAACGGTTCGCTGCTTGCCAAATTTCTGAGTTTGTATCCATGCTTGATTTAAAAGTAAAAAGCGCGTGACGCCATCTATTACCCGGGCTTATTTTTGATACTTCAGCGGCGTTATAGATACGAAGTTCTAAGTAATAATCACTATCAGTTATTAACTTCTCCGGTTTTTTCTGGGTAGAATACCCAGATGCTGTTTTCCTAGTAATAAAATTTTTAAGCGGTTCAAGCTTTTGAACCACTTCTTCTTCAGCCTGAAAAAGAAAAATAATATTTTTAATTACTATAAACATTAAATCAGTTAACAAACATTAACTTCGGGTTGTTGGCAAGAATTTATTAACGGAAACCCCCAATAGCTATTTTTTTTCTTCAGTCCGAGATTCAAAGCCCGAGGACTTCAATCCATATTCAAACATACTAGCCTAATACTAACTAATACTTGAATAATTAAACTGACAACACTTTAAATAATGTAAAAAATATTACTATCAAAAATGTGTAATATGTAATGTAATATTACACATTTTAATTAATGTTACACAATTTTAAATATAAAAATAAAATTTTATATTTTTGAATAATAATATCTACTGTAGAAATAAACTGTAATAACTCACCTCAGAATCCCGTGAAGGACGTGCAGCAACCTTGACAGACTTTTTCTGAAGTGCTTTCTTACGTTTCACAGGTGGATCCGGTTCAGATTCTGTATCTGACTGCTGACTTTTTAATTTCTTCAATTTATTGAGTGATTTACGCTTTGAAGTTGGAACTATAGGTTCATCATCTGAATTAAAAGGATTACTACTGAAGTTTGAAGCCCTGTCATAGAAAAAAAACATTTTTATAAATGATGTTACATCATAGTATTAACTACTTCTAGAACAATTAAAGATTTTTTACTGTAAATTAATTAAAACAATAATCTTACTTTTTAAAAATATTATTAGGGGGAAGCTAATTTAAAACAAAAACAATTTAAAAAAAAATGTTTCGCTATACAACTTTTATAAAAAATTTGTAAAAAATAAAAGTGAATAAAAAATACATACATACTGAAGCTTATTGAACAACTGCTTATTTGGAATTTTAAAAAAAATATTGTGTTTAGGAAACGTATACTCGTTGGAGTGGTCACAAGAGTAATGCGTAGTGAAAACTTTGCTTACAGAAGTTAATATCTTCTAATAGTCTACCAAAAAGTCAAAAGTTCATAGTATTATCATAGAACAATGACTCTTAAACATAAAGTAATTAGAATGAGATTTATAGGTCTCTAATTACATACATACGTAAGATGTTGCATACACTTTTAAGATTCCCTATTAGGAAACATACTGTAAATATGCATTCCTTGAGACATTAGACACCGAAAACGAATTACTTTTAGTTAACACATTAAGGATCCCAACTATGCTTTGCTATTATTTTTTAATACTTACCTACTGTGTCTGTACTGTATTTAACATAATGCATATTTAAGCACTATATAATAGTGTTCATACGAGTTGAAGTAGTGTAATGCTAAAATATTATATAATAATATTTCATCAGTACTTACCAAAAGCGGATGGATTAATAATTTTATAAAAATTATCTCTTATTTAGAGAATAAAAAGTACACACATCACAACCATGTCAATTCCGTCTAAATGATTTTACAACCATATTTAATTTATTTAGAAAATTGTTAAAGTTGTTTATGGAATAGTACTCCATTCTAAAAGATTAAAGAAACAGAACGATTAGAGATTTCTTATTTCTAAAAATTGGTACTGATTCGATCTGAGAGGCTTCAGCCAAAATTGATTATTTATTAGCATCTTCGGTAAACCCGAACCGTTCAGGTATTTTAACCATCCAATAAAGGAGTGTGGTTATTAATTTAATAAAGTAACATATCACATATTTAGGTACCTGGTCCAGTTAGCATGCTCTCGTCTTAAACTGACACCATTTGCCATAAATTGAGATGTGCGCTATATTATTTACGTTATGCAGATAAGGGTTTCTGTACAAAAATATAAATTCTTATATTATAGTAATGGATGGAAAGTATGACAGATAGCGATCTTATAAAACTTTCCAAATCGACACCCTAACTAGTTGCATTGGTCAGGAATCAGGATCTATCAATATAATATCGCGCTTAAGAATGTGCTCTACTCATATGCACTCTACATTGAACGATCAACTATTGAATCATCGTTCAATGTAGAGTGATAATGATAAACAATAAAATCATACATTTAAATTGGTTGAGACATTGCGCGTTCAGTTAGTAACAACCAGATCATTCTCTTGTTACTGATTATCGTTCGATGTACCTAGAATGATAAACAATAAAATCGTATTTACATTAGTCGAGGCATTGCGCATCCAGTTTCAATAACAGGCTAAGCGATAATCTGCTGAACGATTGTAATCACTGAGTAGACGTAGTAAAATTGGGATTTCTGGGTCAAATGTCGCGAACGCGCGGTGCGTTCATCTAGACATTTGATCCAGAACTCCCAATTTTACCCTACTTGTGTCGAGTTTCTATTGCCCAATACAAATATTACTAGCAACAATTTAAAGATAAGTGGTCAGCCATTGAAAACTGAGGACAGAACTGTGTTCTTGGGATAACCCTAGATGCAAAGCTTCAATGGGGCACCCATATAGCAACACTTGCTGGCAAGCTTAGCTCTGCCCCTTACGCTGATAGGAAGATTCGACAGTTAACAGACGTGGAAACTGCAAAAGTTGTTTATTTTGCATATTTCCATAGTATTATGTCGTATGGAATCTTACTATGGGATAAAGCAGCTGATATTGAAAAAAAATTCGTTTTACAAAAAAGGCCAATTCGCGCAATTATAATTTAAAACCGCGGGATTCCCTTCGAGAGAAATTTAAAGACATAGGTATTCTTACAGTAGCTTCTCAATATATCTATAACAACATATTTCTTGTTAAGCAAAACATTCACAGTTACAATAAAAAGTGTGAATTACACGATAGGCAAGTATGCTCATAAAAAAAGCTTATTTATACAGTTGAAGATTATATAAACGATAAAAAAGCATTTAACTCGTTCTAGCAACGCGCGAGACGGCATTTCAATCATGTACATAAATAATTGTTATATTGTTATTTAAAAAAAAAAGAGCAACCGCCGAGTTTCTTGCAGGTTCTTCTCGGCTGGAACTGCATTCAGAACCTGTGGTAGATTCAATTGACGATTCAAAAGTACTTGTAAAAGTTTATTTGAATAAAAAACTTTTCTATTCTATTCTATTCTACCTAACTCTTAAACGGCTAGACTGATTTGGATGAAATTTCGTGTGTAACATTTCCATAGGTGGCTAGCTGTTTTGAAAACACAATTCGACCCGGTAAAAGGCGCTGATGTCGGTCACCAGGCAGGACGTCTGCTCGGTCCAGATCGCTTGAGATCGTTCGTCCGTCTAGTGGGGACTTGGGGAGTCTTCCACGATTGCTTATTTTCATTAATTGGCTATAAACCGTGCTGGTTACAGACATTGTTTTATCTTTGCACTAATATTTACATAAACCTTTTCCTTCTATGTATAAAATAATAGAATCGTTTGAAGTCGGTTCATTTATCTTTGAAAAAAAAGAAGATAAATGAACCGATTTCAAACGAGTCAAACTAAAAAGTTTAAAATAATTTTTTATTCATTTAGATTGACGGTTAAACTACCTAACTCAAATGATAATTTTTTGAAGTCGGCGCCAAATGACTTCAAATTCACTTCAAGTCGAAAATGTGCCCCCCCGTGTCCCGGACAGGCTCACCCTTTGCGACTATTATGGTTCACCGTTCACCGCACTCGGATTCAAAAGTGGATACTCTGATTTTACTTACACGAATTGAATGTGGTTTGGCGCCGACTCCAAAAAATCATATATCTAGCAGAAGTAAAACAGAACTCACCGCACTCTCTACACGGGAATTGTCTCGCAGAACTACTCGCCGATGCGTTGTTTCGACCTCGAGTATTTCGTTTTAACCTGTAAAAAAATTACCATAAGCACAAAATTGTGACCTTATTTTGACGCAGCGGGTAGCGCTGTCTCTAAGTGGGAGACCCAAGTTCGATTCCTGGCAAGGGTTATTTGGGAATTTATAATTTCTCTGGTCTGGTCTGGTCTGGTGGGAAGCTTCAGACGTGGCTCACCGTGGTTACCATCTCACCAGAAAAGAATTTAGCCGCCAAGCAATTAAAAAAGAAATAAAAGGAAACTGAACAGGACTACGGTCTACGAGTAATAAAAACTGCAACACCTCTCCCAGGTTAGCCCACTTTCGGCTTAGACTGCATCGTCACATAACATCGGATGCGATCGCAGTGACAAGGGCTGAGATTTTATATACAGGTGCACTCTCTATTTCCTCACTCTCATAGTCTGATGGGACACTAATGTACACCGGAACAAGATCAGGCGCAGGACCGACGACTTAACGTGCTCTCCGAGACACGGGAGTGTATCTAACACCGTCAACTGCCAACTCCGGACTGGCACTGAGAATGTCTTGTCAGAAAAACCCAATACCTGATATATTTTTTTTCGAACGCGCTAACCGCTAACCAGGAGTCTCCAAACTTTATGGCCATAATGATTTTTTCAGTATGTTCCAAAACAATTTTAATTTTTCTGCCATTAACTATATTAATTCTAGGTCGCAAAGAGCGCCGAGTAAAAAAACCTAGTAATTATTATCATTCTGTGTTTTCTTCTTCAACTTATCACAGCAATAAGACATTGGCTGTCGCGGGTCGATCGATGGCACTACAGTCCATACCAAATCCCAATGCAGTATTTGTAAACAGAAATGGCGTCAGATCACGTGATCATATTTGTCATTGTACTCATAGTGATGGGAAGCAGAAGCAGGCAGATTGTGAATGGACGATTGAATGAATACATTCTTAAATCTATAACTCAAATAGAGTGATTTTAAAAATTACCTGACGATTGAATGAATACATTCTTAAATCTATAACTCAAATAGAGTGATTTTAAAAATTACCTTATAACGTTGAAAACGATATTATTTAAACAAATCGGATACTATATTTAATATTACTAGCTTTGTAGCAAATTTTGTTACATAATGTTTTGTCTGGTTATATCTGATTTAAAATCAACAAGTACAACATCAAGCGAAGCAGCGAAACGAATGACCCCGCAACACCCGAATGAAACGATCAGACCCGATGCAAACATCATCGAGTGCAGTGCGAGCGAGACGGAAAGCGGCGGCAACGCGACGGCGCATCGGCACCATAGAGATAATAATAATAAATAGAGTTGGCATACCTACCTTAAAAACGTGCCAAAAATACACACACACGCACAATCCGAAGACATAAAATGGCGCGTGTTCATTGTGATGTCTCAAGTTGTGCGTGTGTGTGTTCATGTATGCATTTTAGGGAGGCCATCTTAAGTCACGAGTCTGCCGCAAACTGTTTTATTATTATGTCAAAAATGTAATGTTGTCTCTTTCACACTTATGAAAATTTTGATAAGCTTGAGCTATTTTCCGATCCACTAATTTCTATAGGACATTATGCCAACTCTATTTATTATTATTATCTCTATGATCGGCACTGGCACCACAAACTGAAGACGACCGAAAGTATTGCTCGCTCGCTCACACTCGTTTGGTATGGTGATACACTAGCGGCACGCTATGATGGCCGGTTTGACACATTACAATAGTGATGTGGAATGTCAATTTATTCTCGAACAAAAAACAATTAAGTTTTGTTTTTGTACCTGATTAAATAGGTTTAATAAAACAAAAATGTATATGTTTATTTAATTTATTTGAACGAACTGAATATTTGAACGAAAATGAATATACATACTTTATATGCACACAAGAAACATATGAATACAAAAGATACCAAAAAAGGTGCCACAAAAGGCCATAATTAATCAGATCGTCCATACTACTATTTTCACTGTCGTCACTGCTATCATCACATACATTAATAATTATATGTTCGTTTTCTATAATATTATCTATTTTCACATCTCTTTCATAATCTTCCCTTATTAATTTAACAGTTCTATTCACAACCTTTTCCCAGTCTCCTTTAGTCACATGTTCACAAGCTTCTTCTAATAATTTTAGCATTTTTTTTGTGGTAAATGGGGGTTCTGTATTGTGTCTTGCAGCATATCCCTTAATTTGAGCCCACACCAACTCAATCGCATTATACTCACAATGGTAAGGCGGTAACCGTATAACTCTGTGCCCATGTTCTAATGCTATTTCGTCAATGACGTATCGGATCTTGGTTGGTTTGTTTTCTTTTAAAAGACGTACTAATTCCGCTTTTAACATATTCATGTTTGCATCTACGCCATTTTTACGAAGCCATGCGACGATATCAGCTTTCTTTTGGGATTGGGCAGGTGGCTTGTCAATTTGCATCGAGTGGTATGGGGCGTTGTCCATAATTATAATAGATGGTTCAGGGAGGCTACACAACATTGAGGTAAACCATTCAGTAAACTTTTCTCCATTCATGTCTTCATGATAGTCTCCAGTGGTTTTTGACGCAAAAGCCATGAGAGAACCTTCGACAAACCCGTTGATGGTTCCAGCGTGACAAATTATAAGTCGCGATCCTTTTCCTACAGGAACTTTGGAAGTAGATGCTGCTGTGTCATCGTTCCAAGAACGGCCTACAGTATGGTTAGCATTAAGCCATGTTTCATCCAAGAACACAACATTTTGCCAATTTTTGATTTCTTTCACTTGCCGTAAAAAAGTATACCTTGCCATCGCTATATCAAATCTTTCCATCAATATTTTGCGTTTGTTACATTTTTTGTATCGAAATCCAATGGTCTTCAAAATCTTCGTTAAAGAACTTTCCCCACCGAAGAATAATCCAGCTTCCTTCAGTGAATGCACCAACTTTTTTCTTGTTGGATACTCCTTCTGTAAATAGTAGCCGTAAACATGTCTTCGGATAGCATCGGCATCAAAGCTATCGATGCCTACGACTGGTTTTGCTCGTTTTCTCTTTTTTGGTGTGTGAAGTTTATTTTCTTCTGTGCCAGTCTCGCCATATTTTTTTTTAGTTATCCGTCTAACAGTTCGTTGTCCAATATTAAGCGCATCAGCTACGCGTTCAACCACTGACGTTATAGGTAAAATTGGCCCTCCATTTTGAGCTTCACGATCGAAATAGTTACGAAGGCGTATTACGAACTCACGTGTCTGACTATTTAGAACAGTTCTCTGCGTACGTTCGGTCATATCGACGAAATCCACAACAAAGGGCTTGAACAGAGTCCAAATTAACGAGCAAGGGTCAACAGTAATGCAGTATCAATATTTGAAATCCAAAGCCAGGTCAAAACTATATCACAATCGCATTGCACTGACAGTTTATACTTTTCGAAGCAACGTCAATTCGAAACTGCTTTGTTTTGCATTGAGCATTGACGCGAGTTTGCCGGAGGTAGTAGTTGTGCTAGCCAGCGATCCTATGTGACGATCGTATTAGATTCCATTTTTAAAAATTTATTGATATTTTTTTGCGATTTCAGAGGTTTGTCCACATAGTGAAAATTGTTCATATTCACAAGTACATTCACCCCTTAAATGGTGCAAACTGATTTTTCTACACTTGTATACATTTAAGAAATCAATTTAATAAATAAATTTTGAGTCCTAAACCTAAAACTACATTCGATAAAATTTATGAATCTCTGCACATCACTATCGTCAATAAAGTAATACAATTATTTCCTTCAAAGTCGTTATCAATTAATACGGAACTTCATGAGCGGACAAACGTCAAACCGGCCATCATAGCGTGCCGCTAGAGTAGTTATGCGTTGGGAAGGACATTGGCAATATTTAGTTTAGTTAGTTTATCATTTAAAATGACCTGTTGTTGGTGCGCGGTCGCTCGGCGTGCCGCTCCGCGTGCGCCAGCAGCTGCAGCGCGTCGGGGCAGCTCTCGCCGCACACGTCGCACACGTGCTCCTGCTCCCACGTGCTGCTCGTGCTGTCGTGCCGCTTGTAACTGTACGTTATACTGACCTGTTGTTGGTGCGCGGTCGCTCGGCGTGCCGCTCCGCGTGCGCCAGCAGCTGCAGCGCGTCGGGGCAGCTCTCGCCGCACACGTCGCACACGTGCTCCTGCTCCCACGTGCTGCTCGTGCTGTCGTGCCGCTTGTAACTGTACGTTATACTGACCTGTTGTTGGTGCGCGGTCGCTCGGCGTGCCGCTCCGCGTGCGCCAGCAGCTGCAGCGCGTCGGGGCAGCTCTCGCCGCACACGTCGCACACGTGCTCCTGCTCCCACGTGCTGCTCGTGCTGTCGTGCCGCTTGTAACTGTACGTTATACTGACCTGTTGTTGGTGCGCGGTCGCTCGGCGTGCCGCTCCGCGTGCGCCAGCAGCTGCAGCGCGTCGGGGCAGCTCTCGCCGCACACGTCGCACACGTGCTCCTGCTCCCACGTGCTGCTCGTGCTGTCGTGCCGCTTGTAACTGTACGTTATACTGACCTGTTGTTGGTGCGCGGTCGCTCGGCGTGCCGCTCCGCGTGCGCCAGCAGCTGCAGCGCGTCGGGGCAGCTCTCGCCGCACACGTCGCACACGTGCTCCTGCTCCCACGTGCTGCTCGTGCTGTCGTGCCGCTTGTAACTGTACGTTATACTGACCTGTTGTTGGTGCGCGGTCGCTCGGCGTGCCGCTCCGCGTGCGCCAGCAGCTGCAGCGCGTCGGGGCAGCTCTCGCCGCACACGTCGCACACGTGCTCCTGCTCCCACGTGCTGCTCGTGCTGTCGTGCCGCTTGTAACTGTACGTTATACTGACCTGTTGTTGGTGCGCGGTCGCTCGGCGTGCCGCTCCGCGTGCGCCAGCAGCTGCAGCGCGTCGGGGCAGCTCTCGCCGCACACGTCGCACACGTGCTCCTGCTCCCACGTGCTGCTCGTGCTGTCGTGCCGCTTGTAACTGTACGTTATACTGACCTGTTGTTGGTGCGCGGTCGCTCGGCGTGCCGCTCCGCGTGCGCCAGCAGCTGCAGCGCGTCGGGGCAGCTCTCGCCGCACACGTCGCACACGTGCTCCTGCTCCCACGTGCTGCTCGTGCTGTCGTGCCGCTTGTAACTGTACGTTATACTGACCTGTTGTTGGTGCGCGGTCGCTCGGCGTGCCGCTCCGCGTGCGCCAGCAGCTGCAGCGCGTCGGGGCAGCTCTCGCCGCACACGTCGCACACGTGCTCCTGCTCCCACGTGCTGCTCGTGCTGTCGTGCCGCTTGTAACTGTACGTTATACTGACCTGTTGTTGGTGCGCGGTCGCTCGGCGTGCCGCTCCGCGTGCGCCAGCAGCTGCAGCGCGTCGGGGCAGCTCTCGCCGCACACGTCGCACACGTGCTCCTGCTCCCACGTGCTGCTCGTGCTGTCGTGCCGCTTGTAACTGTACGTTATACTGACCTGTTGTTGGTGCGCGGTCGCTCGGCGTGCCGCTCCGCGTGCGCCAGCAGCTGCAGCGCGTCGGGGCAGCTCTCGCCGCACACGTCGCACACGTGCTCCTGCTCCCACGTGCTGCTCGTGCTGTCGTGCCGCTTGTAACTGTACGTTATACTGACCTGTTGTTGGTGCGCGGTCGCTCGGCGTGCCGCTCCGCGTGCGCCAGCAGCTGCAGCGCGTCGGGGCAGCTCTCGCCGCACACGTCGCACACGTGCTCCTGCTCCCACGTGCTGCTCGTGCTGTCGTGCCGCTTGTAACTGTACGTTATACTGACCTGTTGTTGGTGCGCGGTCGCTCGGCGTGCCGCTCCGCGTGCGCCAGCAGCTGCAGCGCGTCGGGGCAGCTCTCGCCGCACACGTCGCACACGTGCTCCTGCTCCCACGTGCTGCTCGTGCTGTCGTGCCGCTTGTAACTGTACGTTATACTGACCTGTTGTTGGTGCGCGGTCGCTCGGCGTGCCGCTCCGCGTGCGCCAGCAGCTGCAGCGCGTCGGGGCAGCTCTCGCCGCACACGTCGCACACGTGCTCCTGCTCCCACGTGCTGCTCGTGCTGTCGTGCCGCTTGTAACTGTACGTTATACTGACCTGTTGTTGGTGCGCGGTCGCTCGGCGTGCCGCTCCGCGTGCGCCAGCAGCTGCAGCGCGTCGGGGCAGCTCTCGCCGCACACGTCGCACACGTGCTCCTGCTCCCACGTGCTGCTCGTGCTGTCGTGCCGCTTGTAACTGTACGTTATACTGACCTGTTGTTGGTGCGCGGTCGCTCGGCGTGCCGCTCCGCGTGCGCCAGCAGCTGCAGCGCGTCGGGGCAGCTCTCGCCGCACACGTCGCACACGTGCTCCTGCTCCCACGTGCTGCTCGTGCTGTCGTGCCGCTTGTAACTGTACGTTATACTGACCTGTTGTTGGTGCGCGGTCGCTCGGCGTGCCGCTCCGCGTGCGCCAGCAGCTGCAGCGCGTCGGGGCAGCTCTCGCCGCACACGTCGCACACGTGCTCCTGCTCCCACGTGCTGCTCGTGCTGTCGTGCCGCTTGTAACTGTACGTTATACTGACCTGTTGTTGGTGCGCGGTCGCTCGGCGTGCCGCTCCGCGTGCGCCAGCAGCTGCAGCGCGTCGGGGCAGCTCTCGCCGCACACGTCGCACACGTGCTCCTGCTCCCACGTGCTGCTCGTGCTGTCGTGCCGCTTGTAACTGTACGTTATACTGACCTGTTGTTGGTGCGCGGTCGCTCGGCGTGCCGCTCCGCGTGCGCCAGCAGCTGCAGCGCGTCGGGGCAGCTCTCGCCGCACACGTCGCACACGTGCTCCTGCTCCCACGTGCTGCTCGTGCTGTCGTGCCGCTTGTAACTGTACGTTATACTGACCTGTTGTTGGTGCGCGGTCGCTCGGCGTGCCGCTCCGCGTGCGCCAGCAGCTGCAGCGCGTCGGGGCAGCTCTCGCCGCACACGTCGCACACGTGCTCCTGCTCCCACGTGCTGCTCGTGCTGTCGTGCCGCTTGTAACTGTACGTTATACTGACCTGTTGTTGGTGCGCGGTCGCTCGGCGTGCCGCTCCGCGTGCGCCAGCAGCTGCAGCGCGTCGGGGCAGCTCTCGCCGCACACGTCGCACACGTGCTCCTGCTCCCACGTGCTGCTCGTGCTGTCGTGCCGCTTGTAACTGTACGTTATACTGACCTGTTGTTGGTGCGCGGTCGCTCGGCGTGCCGCTCCGCGTGCGCCAGCAGCTGCAGCGCGTCGGGGCAGCTCTCGCCGCACACGTCGCACACGTGCTCCTGCTCCCACGTGCTGCTCGTGCTGTCGTGCCGCTTGTAACTGTACGTTATACTGACCTGTTGTTGGTGCGCGGTCGCTCGGCGTGCCGCTCCGCGTGCGCCAGCAGCTGCAGCGCGTCGGGGCAGCTCTCGCCGCACACGTCGCACACGTGCTCCTGCTCCCACGTGCTGCTCGTGCTGTCGTGCCGCTTGTAACTGTACGTTATACTGACCTGTTGTTGGTGCGCGGTCGCTCGGCGTGCCGCTCCGCGTGCGCCAGCAGCTGCAGCGCGTCGGGGCAGCTCTCGCCGCACACGTCGCACACGTGCTCCTGCTCCCACGTGCTGCTCGTGCTGTCGTGCCGCTTGTAACTGTACGTTATACTGACCTGTTGTTGGTGCGCGGTCGCTCGGCGTGCCGCTCCGCGTGCGCCAGCAGCTGCAGCGCGTCGGGGCAGCTCTCGCCGCACACGTCGCACACGTGCTCCTGCTCCCACGTGCTGCTCGTGCTGTCGTGCCGCTTGTAACTGTACGTTATACTGACCTGTTGTTGGTGCGCGGTCGCTCGGCGTGCCGCTCCGCGTGCGCCAGCAGCTGCAGCGCGTCGGGGCAGCTCTCGCCGCACACGTCGCACACGTGCTCCTGCTCCCACGTGCTGCTCGTGCTGTCGTGCCGCTTGTAACTGTACGTTATACTGACCTGTTGTTGGTGCGCGGTCGCTCGGCGTGCCGCTCCGCGTGCGCCAGCAGCTGCAGCGCGTCGGGGCAGCTCTCGCCGCACACGTCGCACACGTGCTCCTGCTCCCACGTGCTGCTCGTGCTGTCGTGCCGCTTGTAACTGTACGTTATACTGACCTGTTGTTGGTGCGCGGTCGCTCGGCGTGCCGCTCCGCGTGCGCCAGCAGCTGCAGCGCGTCGGGGCAGCTCTCGCCGCACACGTCGCACACGTGCTCCTGCTCCCACGTGCTGCTCGTGCTGTCGTGCCGCTTGTAACTGTACGTTATACTGACCTGTTGTTGGTGCGCGGTCGCTCGGCGTGCCGCTCCGCGTGCGCCAGCAGCTGCAGCGCGTCGGGGCAGCTCTCGCCGCACACGTCGCACACGTGCTCCTGCTCCCACGTGCTGCTCGTGCTGTCGTGCCGCTTGTAACTGTACGTTATACTGACCTGTTGTTGGTGCGCGGTCGCTCGGCGTGCCGCTCCGCGTGCGCCAGCAGCTGCAGCGCGTCGGGGCAGCTCTCGCCGCACACGTCGCACACGTGCTCCTGCTCCCACGTGCTGCTCGTGCTGTCGTGCCGCTTGTAACTGTACGTTATACTGACCTGTTGTTGGTGCGCGGTCGCTCGGCGTGCCGCTCCGCGTGCGCCAGCAGCTGCAGCGCGTCGGGGCAGCTCTCGCCGCACACGTCGCACACGTGCTCCTGCTCCCACGTGCTGCTCGTGCTGTCGTGCCGCTTGTAACTGTACGTTATACTGACCTGTTGTTGGTGCGCGGTCGCTCGGCGTGCCGCTCCGCGTGCGCCAGCAGCTGCAGCGCGTCGGGGCAGCTCTCGCCGCACACGTCGCACACGTGCTCCTGCTCCCACGTGCTGCTCGTGCTGTCGTGCCGCTTGTAACTGTACGTTATACTGACCTGTTGTTGGTGCGCGGTCGCTCGGCGTGCCGCTCCGCGTGCGCCAGCAGCTGCAGCGCGTCGGGGCAGCTCTCGCCGCACACGTCGCACACGTGCTCCTGCTCCCACGTGCTGCTCGTGCTGTCGTGCCGCTTGTAACTGTACGTTATACTGACCTGTTGTTGGTGCGCGGTCGCTCGGCGTGCCGCTCCGCGTGCGCCAGCAGCTGCAGCGCGTCGGGGCAGCTCTCGCCGCACACGTCGCACACGTGCTCCTGCTCCCACGTGCTGCTCGTGCTGTCGTGCCGCTTGTAACTGTACGTTATACTGACCTGTTGTTGGTGCGCGGTCGCTCGGCGTGCCGCTCCGCGTGCGCCAGCAGCTGCAGCGCGTCGGGGCAGCTCTCGCCGCACACGTCGCACACGTGCTCCTGCTCCCACGTGCTGCTCGTGCTGTCGTGCCGCTTGTAACTGTACGTTATACTGACCTGTTGTTGGTGCGCGGTCGCTCGGCGTGCCGCTCCGCGTGCGCCAGCAGCTGCAGCGCGTCGGGGCAGCTCTCGCCGCACACGTCGCACACGTGCTCCTGCTCCCACGTGCTGCTCGTGCTGTCGTGCCGCTTGTAACTGTACGTTATACTGACCTGTTGTTGGTGCGCGGTCGCTCGGCGTGCCGCTCCGCGTGCGCCAGCAGCTGCAGCGCGTCGGGGCAGCTCTCGCCGCACACGTCGCACACGTGCTCCTGCTCCCACGTGCTGCTCGTGCTGTCGTGCCGCTTGTAACTGTACGTTATACTGACCTGTTGTTGGTGCGCGGTCGCTCGGCGTGCCGCTCCGCGTGCGCCAGCAGCTGCAGCGCGTCGGGGCAGCTCTCGCCGCACACGTCGCACACGTGCTCCTGCTCCCACGTGCTGCTCGTGCTGTCGTGCCGCTTGTAACTGTACGTTATACTGACCTGTTGTTGGTGCGCGGTCGCTCGGCGTGCCGCTCCGCGTGCGCCAGCAGCTGCAGCGCGTCGGGGCAGCTCTCGCCGCACACGTCGCACACGTGCTCCTGCTCCCACGTGCTGCTCGTGCTGTCGTGCCGCTTGTAACTGTACGTTATACTGACCTGTTGTTGGTGCGCGGTCGCTCGGCGTGCCGCTCCGCGTGCGCCAGCAGCTGCAGCGCGTCGGGGCAGCTCTCGCCGCACACGTCGCACACGTGCTCCTGCTCCCACGTGCTGCTCGTGCTGTCGTGCCGCTTGTAACTGTACGTTATACTGACCTGTTGTTGGTGCGCGGTCGCTCGGCGTGCCGCTCCGCGTGCGCCAGCAGCTGCAGCGCGTCGGGGCAGCTCTCGCCGCACACGTCGCACACGTGCTCCTGCTCCCACGTGCTGCTCGTGCTGTCGTGCCGCTTGTAACTGTACGTTATACTGACCTGTTGTTGGTGCGCGGTCGCTCGGCGTGCCGCTCCGCGTGCGCCAGCAGCTGCAGCGCGTCGGGGCAGCTCTCGCCGCACACGTCGCACACGTGCTCCTGCTCCCACGTGCTGCTCGTGCTGTCGTGCCGCTTGTAACTGTACGTTATACTGACCTGTTGTTGGTGCGCGGTCGCTCGGCGTGCCGCTCCGCGTGCGCCAGCAGCTGCAGCGCGTCGGGGCAGCTCTCGCCGCACACGTCGCACACGTGCTCCTGCTCCCACGTGCTGCTCGTGCTGTCGTGCCGCTTGTAACTGTACGTTATACTGACCTGTTGTTGGTGCGCGGTCGCTCGGCGTGCCGCTCCGCGTGCGCCAGCAGCTGCAGCGCGTCGGGGCAGCTCTCGCCGCACACGTCGCACACGTGCTCCTGCTCCCACGTGCTGCTCGTGCTGTCGTGCCGCTTGTAACTGTACGTTATACTGACCTGTTGTTGGTGCGCGGTCGCTCGGCGTGCCGCTCCGCGTGCGCCAGCAGCTGCAGCGCGTCGGGGCAGCTCTCGCCGCACACGTCGCACACGTGCTCCTGCTCCCACGTGCTGCTCGTGCTGTCGTGCCGCTTGTAACTGTACGTTATACTGACCTGTTGTTGGTGCGCGGTCGCTCGGCGTGCCGCTCCGCGTGCGCCAGCAGCTGCAGCGCGTCGGGGCAGCTCTCGCCGCACACGTCGCACACGTGCTCCTGCTCCCACGTGCTGCTCGTGCTGTCGTGCCGCTTGTAACTGTACGTTATACTGACCTGTTGTTGGTGCGCGGTCGCTCGGCGTGCCGCTCCGCGTGCGCCAGCAGCTGCAGCGCGTCGGGGCAGCTCTCGCCGCACACGTCGCACACGTGCTCCTGCTCCCACGTGCTGCTCGTGCTGTCGTGCCGCTTGTAACTGTACGTTATACTGACCTGTTGTTGGTGCGCGGTCGCTCGGCGTGCCGCTCCGCGTGCGCCAGCAGCTGCAGCGCGTCGGGGCAGCTCTCGCCGCACACGTCGCACACGTGCTCCTGCTCCCACGTGCTGCTCGTGCTGTCGTGCCGCTTGTAACTGTACGTATACTGACCTGTTGTTGTGCGCGGTCGCTCGGCGTGCCGCTCCGCGTGCGCCAGCAGCTGCAGCGCGTCGGGGCAGCTCTCGCCGCACACGTCGCACACGTGCTCCTGCTCCCACGTGCTGCTCGTGCTGTCGTGCCGCTTGTAACTGTACG
>CAKKTA010000025.1:0-23578 GCA_920104075.1 Melanargia galathea
ACTACAAAATTTAATTTTCCTATTTTCCATGAGATTCTGGTCTACCTATACTAACCATTGCTACCTATACTAATCATTGCACTATATTACTTATGTTAATGACGCTATTAACCTGATTAAAAACTGCGAGATATACCAATTCGCCGATGATACATGCCTTATAGCAGCGGATGCTAATATTAACACAGCGATATCTCATCTATCCCCTAATATACCTATATATATATCAAGTATTTTTTTTTAAATATTTTTAATGTTCTTTTATATTTTTATTTCTTTTTTCAATAAATTCCTAATAGTTTTAATATTCTTCGGGGCATCTATCTCTTTCAGCCCGATCTGTCCAGTGGTTTGAGCTGTGCGTTAATAGATCAGTCAGTCAGTCAGTCAGTCAGTCACCTTTTCCTTTTATATATTTAGATAATAAAACCTTATAAAACTATGTATTTTGCTTATTTTTTTCATAGGGCATCTATCCTTTTTAGTATTTTCATAGTGGGGCATCTATCCACACAGGTAGGCATCTATCCTCAAAAAAAAGGGTCTGCAAAAAGTTAAATTCTGCAAAATCTGTAATCGTTAGGACAACAAAAACAAGTCATAATGGAACCCAAAAGATTAAACTAGCTATATTCATAAATATTATTTGTGATAAATTAATATTTTAATAGTTAGGAGGCCATTTCGAAAAGTGGGGCGTCTATCCGGGTTTTACCCTAGGCATAAATGGTTGTGAGCTATCAATTTAGGAATAAAAGGACTTCTATTTTGACTAGAGCTAATGTACATGAGCTTAGTTTTACTTGCGTTTAGTACAAGACCTGCATCATGTGACCATTTGGCTATTGATGTAAAATCTGTTTGCAACTTTAATATCGCTGTGTTAATATTAGCATCCGCTGCTATAAGGCATGTATCATCGGCGAATTGGTATATCTCGCAGTTTTTAATCAGGTTAATAGCGTCATTAACATAAGTAATATAGTGCAATGATTAGTATAGGTAGCAATGGTTAGTATAGGTAGACCAGAATCTCATGGAAAATAGGAAAATTAAATTTTGTAGTAAGTAACACTAGGTTAACTTGGCTGCCCTAGTCATAAACAAAGTAATTACATTCAGAACACCTTACCTGGGGTCGTTTCACGAAACGAAAAATCAAGCAACTGCATTTTAAATACAAAAACAAAGTAATCAACATCCATGTACGCTCTTCGCTTATTTTCTAATTTGTCTTTGCTAATCGGTGAACTACATTCATTCTCAATCTCATGCTTTTGGTTTCGACCAATGACAGGGCTCGATTACGAGCATACGGAAATATCGCGTGACCATTTCGGCTCCTACCGAAGTGAGTTGGCATTGAGATCGCCGAGGGTTAACATCATCCTTGAGAACTGTGAACCGAATCTTTGGACATTATCATACTATAACCTCATCACCGCGGTGAACAGACAAAATAAATAACGGTGCTATCGTGCAAGTGAACTGATTGTGCTGTGAAATTTGTAAACTACCATTTACTATACAGCTAGCTATATTTCGTCGATCATACCACGTGCTACGTGAAAACAGGACCTTTTCAACGCTAAAATCTCGACAGGCTGCTCATCTTCCTCTGGTTTGGGATCGCCTACGGTATTGACGTACGTACCTGTTTTGTCTCTAAGCCAAAGGTATCGAGTAGAACGAATATCTTTATCGACGGAATTTTCGGGTTGGCTTTTGAAACGTGCCGCCCTGATAGAGTAAAAGTGAGTTTATAGGGGTGTCTTAGAGGGTCTGTCGATGCCCCCGGAACAAATTTTTTTTGCCGGACGCGCGATTTTTTTTTACAAAAAATACGTATATTTTTAGGTTAGAAACGTAAATTTTTGATAAAAATTTGCGTGAAATGAAACGTTGTTTGACACGACAAGCGCAGGGTGGCCATTTTGTGGGGAGTTTCCCAACCTGCGGGGAGATTTGAAATAGATTGGGAATTTATTGGATTTATTTATAAATGTTTATAAAAAGGTTTTGTTTTTTTAACCACACTTTTGGTAAATCCCCATTAACAAGTAGGGGTGGGAAGAAGCTAGGGTAGGTTAGGTTAGGTTAGAACATAAACCCGTGTGGGGTTGCTGGTCCCCCATCGGGCGCGTCCCCCCGGTGGCGGATGGGGGAACGCCTCCCAGATATGGGAGGTACCGGGGAAACCCGGCGCGGACCAAAACCAGCAGGGGGTTGCCGCTTGGAGGCTCCTGGTACTTCTCTGTTCATCAGAGTGGACTGTGGAGACTCCGGGCGGCGACAATTGGGGGGGAGGCTTTCGGGCCGTGAGGAAGAAAACCTCGTTAAAAAATTACCGGAGGGGGTGGAAACGCCCTGCGCGGCGGGTCCGCTGGTCTTTGTGGCCGGCGGGCGCTGGCTTCGGCCACCGTCGGGCAACCCGTAATCCGCACTGAGCGGAACCGGGGGCCCCACGCACTGAGCGAGGGGCCGCGAGGAAGAAAACCTCTATAAAAAATTACACGAGGGGTGAACCTCTTGAGGGTCGCCTGCGGGTGTGGCCCTCTTGAGGGTTGCCTCTGGCGAGGAACTCCGGGTGATGGAATGGCGTATCCGTCGCCCGTTGAGACGCCTCGGGTCGGGAGGCGCACCACTATGTTCCTGGTGCGCCTCAGACGGTGTTAGGGGGCCTTTAGGTCCCCCGGTGGAGGGTCTGCCTCGGCGGACGGCGCCGGCTGGGTCGCGGATGATTGCGCAAGTGTACCCGTAACCCAGCCACCAGGCGACACGGAGGAACATCGCTGGGTTTTAGTGGGTATTCTGGCCACTTCTTGGCCTGCCTGAGTCCCACACTACCTTCCGGAAGCATTGCAGTTCGCTGTAAGGCTTCCGGAGGGTGTGCGTAAATGCATTTCCCAGCGTCAAAAAAAAAAAAAAAAAAAAAAAAAAAAAAAGGTTAGAACATAAAAATTCATGTGCCCGGCCGCAGGCCGGGCACTTAGGTTCTATTGGATCCTTGGTCGAATGTGGTCCAAATCGAAATCTGAGCACCCCAACCCCAAGCAGTCTTGTCTTGATGACGTACTCCCTTCTTCCCCCCTCCCCTCTCCCTTCACTTAACGAGGCGACTCGTTTTAAATGTTTTACCAATGTCAGTTTCATCAATATTAAAAAATTTATTAAAAAAAAAGTATGCGTTTCCGGCAAAGGGTTTGAGGGGGGGATGACTTCCCTTCCCCCCCTCCCCCCTCCCCCACCCTCACCTACCCCCTATCGGGGCGGCACGATTCAAAATATTAACCGAATTTTCAACAAAAATCGTTTTTCCGACCTAGATTGTGGCGTCACGGATCGTCTGGATTCGTGTTGTCACATCTTTTTGGTGCCGAAACCCGGGAATTTTCGTTTATTCACGTCGCGTGTGTAATATAACTTCAAAAATATAGCTGGTAATTTCGAACTGTAGACATAATTAAACCTACATTGCATATGTAAATCATGTATTTGTAATTAGTTTAAGCTGTAAACTCGTATTTTGTGATATTGTGTATTGTAATACGAAATAATAAAATAATATCAGCCATCTTTTTTCCGTATCACAGTTAGTAAATTGTCGTCCCGATCATACATTCACTATTCAGGTAACAAGTTCACTCCGCCACCGTACCGAATTATACCGAGTAATTGCACCTACTTCACTCTTGTTTACGTTAGTTGTGCATGCGAAACGTCTTGAGTTCACTACCTACGTGACCGTACCGTTCAGTTAACTCGCGAATCGCGATTCGCACCTACTTTCGTTCTTGTTTACTTGTTTGTGAATGCGATACGACAATTTAATTTTAATACTTAACTCTTAATTTCTCACAATTACAGTTGCAGTTCAGCTTTGGTGTAGGTATAACTAATCGAAGTCGAGGAAGGTTTTTGTTACGGATCCCGCGTAAACTTGTACCTACTTTTTGGTATTTTCACCTGAGCGGTGTTTACGTGTATACTTAGTACCTATACGGCTATAACAAAACCTCTCTGCCAACTCCAATTGAACGGGTTACTATAGATCCTTGCTTAAACCTATGAACCTAGCAAACTAATATTTATCGGTGCTAAAACGTAGGTAGGTATACCACATCGACTATAGTAACTTTATATCACCATTACGGTAGGTTATTGCAGATCTTTGTATAAAACAAGCTATATCCATCGGTGTTTTGTATAATTATCGGCTGTAATAACTTGCTAATCGGTCTTATAATTAAATAATTATAAGAATCAAACATTTCGTTATCAAATACCTACTTAGGTTATTGCAGATCATTATATCGAACAAGCTATCTTTAACGGTGTTCAGTATAATTAATTATCGGCTGTAATAACCTACTGGTCGGTCTTATAATTTTAAGGATTGTAAGAATCAAGCATTTTGTTATCAGGTAAGTTATTACGGATCTTATGATACAGAGCAAGCTATGTCTATCGGTGTTCTGTATACCTAGTTTATCGGCTGTAATAACTTGCCAGTCGGTCTTATAATTGTATGATTATAAGAATCAAACATTTTCGTTATAAGGTAGGTTGTTGCAGATCTTTGTATAAAACAAACTATATCTATCGGTGTTTTGTATAATTATCGGCTGTAACAACTTGCCAGTAGCTCTTATATACACTGGACAGCAAATAAACCGAGCCACCCGCTACCTTGGAACTCTGATTCGATTTTCTCAAAATTTATAAAACTTGCAACTATCAAAGTTATACCTACAGAAAGTGTGTTTCATGTTGATTAAATGACCATAAATTTATTCTAGAGTATCGTTATCCCACATTGTAATCGAGCAACAAACATAATGCTAACGATTTGCTCTGTCTTGATTAGAGTTCGCGATTAGCGTTCTTTTTTTTTACAATGAAGGTAGTCGAATATTTCTTGTCATTTCTTTAGTTTTTGTCCATATCTTGCTCAGACGCGTGTATTTTTGCTACTTTTCTCACTTAATAATGGATACGACGCCTCAGGAAGCAGCTCAAGCTGTAGCACTACTTCAAGCAGGCATTGCGCAACGTGAGGTCGCTCGAAGACTTCGAATCAGCAGATCTTCGGTGCAACGAGTTTACAGACGATACCTAGAGACTGGAGCATTTGATCGCCGTCCAGGTACGGGCAGACCTAGGGCTACGTCAGCAGCAGATGATCGATATATACACCTTACTGTTCTGCGAAATCGCCGCCTCAACGCAGTTCAAGTGCAACAAAGTCTGCGTGATGAACGCCAAGTGGTCATAAGTTCAGATACCGTCAGAAGGAGACTTGCTGAACGGAACCTGACGCCAAAGAGAGCTGCCACAGGCCCAGCATTAACGGTAGCCCACCGTCGAGCACGACTCGAATTTGCTCGAGAGCATAGGGATTGGACATTAGAACAGTGGGGTAATGTACTCTTCACAGATGAGACCAGGGTGAGTCTACATGGAAGTGATCGACGTCAGAGAGTATATCGTCGCCCTGGAGAACGTTATTCTCAGTGTTGCATCGAGGAAACTGTTTCTTATGGAGGAGGATCTGTAATGGTTTGGGGCGGCATCTCGCTAACCGCATGTACAGCGTTAGTTTTCATCGAACCAATGGGCCGTACACGTGGATTGACTTCTCATCGCTACATTACTGAAATCCTTGCAAACCATGTGATACCTTACGCAGGATATATCGGGCAGAATATGCTGTTGATGCATGATAATGCACGGCCTCATGTTTCTCATGTGGTGGCCCAATATCTAGGCGACGTCGGCATACGCACGATGGACTGGCCAGCTCGGAGCCCGGACTTGAATCCGATAGAACACTTATGGGATGAGCTGAAACGTCGGGTTCGAGCCCGGGTACCTGCTCCAATAAGGCTTGAAGAGCTGCGAATCGGAATTGAAGAGGAGTGGAATGCAATCCCTCAAGATTTCATTGTCAGGCTCGTGAGGTCGATGAATACGAGGATGCTGGCAGTTATCCGAGCAAGAGGAGGGAATACCGAATACTGACCAAAAAACTTTTTTTAATTTTTTTCTTTGTTTCTGGCTTTATTTATTTTTTTAATTTTATGATTACTAACGATTAACACGACCGGAAAACGACACTTCTTTATAAAGTTCTTAATAAACACTTAGTTATTTGATTAATCCTAATGAGTTTCACTCATTTTAATCATCATGAAACGCACTTTCTATAGGTATAACTTTGATAGTAGTAAGTTTTATATTTTCTGAGAAAATCGAATCAAAGTGCCAAGGTAGCCGGTGGCTCGGTTTATTTGCTGTCCAGTGTATTTTTTAATGATTAGGTATAAGAATAAAACCTAATTCGGATGTTGTATAAACAATCTATTATCTAATTCACGGTGTTTGTACAATAATTCCATTAAAATAAAAATCAAACATACCTACATTTTAGATCTTGTACGAAAGAAACTATCGAATGCACTTCCTACCTAATGATAATATGTAGGTACCTACCTTCTGGTATTTTGTACGTATACATATTGATACAGACCGAATACGAATTGATGACAATTCGTATTCGGTCTTTTAGAGAACTAATAAGTATTAACATTGGGTACATTGTGCATGATTTACATCAGACTTACGTAAATAATTTGGTTGTCTAACCCATTATACTGTCATTCGGTGTTAATACCTACTGCCTTTGTTTACAAATACGTTACCAACGCGTGATCCTATACTTACCATCATATTTCTTTGGTCACAAGCGGTTTGCCTAGATATACTTCACCAGATATAGATATATTGTATACCTAGTCGTTATTAATCAATTTCAATTTCAATCGTTAAAAAATGTCGTTCCATACGAAGCGTGCAACTCGTAAGCTTAGTTCGACAAAAACAAAGTCAAAATCGATGGAAACAGATGACGGGTATACGGTACATGACTTGCCGGTCTTGCGTCGTCAACGCACTACAGCGATGAACCGTATGTCCAAAGCGTTAGAGGTCGGTCTCTTGGCGAAGGAAGATGACAGTCAACATGATCTATTCTTTTCCTATTGCGATCAGGCTAAGAAATTTGCGAACGATTTTGAACAGGCGCATTTTGCTATCTTAGGAGTATTAGGCGACGCCAGTGATGATGGTGATAGTTACGATCAAGTGCGCACCTGTTTCGATGATATTTATTTTCAAGTAATGAGTATGCGCCGTACCTTCACAAAGACGGAATTAAACGTATCTAAGTCTGATAGCGTTCGAGATTCATCATCACTGTCAAACATCAAGCTACCGAAGCTTAAGCTACCCACCTTTTCCGGTGACATTAAAAAGTGGCCTGAGTTCTTTGATACCTTCAACGCTCTGATCCATGATAGTAATTCGCTTACCGCTGTGGAAAAGTTTCACTACTTAACTTCATCTCTGAGCGGTGATCCTTTGGCTCTTATTCGTGTATTTCCAATCACAGGCGATTATTATTCAGATGCGTACACGACTTTGGTTTCGCGTTATCAAGACAAGCGGGAGTTAGCATTTTCGTGCTGGAGGGATTTCCTGAACGTTAATTTTAAAGCTCAGAACCCGACAGAATTTCGTCGCACTTTAGACAATATTGACGAAAACCTAAGCATCCTAAAGAAACTAAAGCTTCCCGTAGAACAATGGGACTTTGTTATTGTTTATCATGTTTTATCAAAACTAGATCCAAAACTGCGTCGTGACTTCGAGGAAAAGTGTACGAAGTCCGAATTCCCTAGCTACCTTCAACTAAAGGAGTTCTTACATTCAAAAAGTGAAGCGCTTATGCGAGATAGTCATTTTAGCGAACAGGCGAAGCATTCTAATTCGACGAAAGAAACCGTTCAGCCTTCAAATCTTATTGTTAAGCGATCAAATGTCACTCATACTTTAGTTACTGATAACTCAAATCAAACGTTGACCAAGTTAGATGAAGAAAATAAAAAATCGAGCCTCAAATGTCCATTCTGTTCCGACTCTCATCCAATTACCCAATGCGAATCATTTCTTTCGAAATCCATCGATGATCGTAAGGCTATCGCTAAAGAAAGGGGGTGGTGCTTTAATTGCCTCAAAGGATCGCACCAGCTGAACACCTGCTTTAGTATCTTCAGGTGTATGAAGTGCAGGTGTAAGCATCACTCGTTAATTTGTGATGATGACCACACGGGAGTTACAGCTAATTCTGTCACTACTGATTAAAAATCCTTGTCTCTAGTGGCTAGAGGTTTTGGTCCCAGCTCAATTGTTACGCTTTTAAGAAACACAACCGTTCTTCTGGCCACATCTATTATTCAATTACAAGACGTGTACGCCAATAACATTATTTCGTGCAATGTTCGATACCAAAGTCAAAATTATGTCAAAACGCGCCAGGCACAGCAGCTGATATCACCGGCGTGTTCAATTGTCCTCTAACTGCATGAAATTGCACGCAATTTAACATTAGCATTTCATCATCATCTCCATTTGTGGTGACCAACCGATTGCAAAACTCCAAACTCAAAGCGGGTCTCACATCAAAACTTAAATCGTTATACTTATCGTTATCTTACGTTCCAATCCGATATTGTGGAGCTTCTACTCCATTTTTTTTTTTGTTAGCACGCGGCTGTCCTTATGAATGACACACGTCAGACGTATCGGCAAATCTTGGTCTCTGATAACAATAGAGATTATCAGAGAATCGTTTCGAGATCTGGATCTAATCAGGTCTTACATCAATAGACTAAACACCGTTTCCTTATCATGTTTCTTTCGTACCAGTTCTCACTTGTAGAACCATTAAGCAACTAGCAAAGGATGAAGGATTTCAGTTTCCTCAGTTCAGTTACCGACAAAATATTTCTTTATCACTCACAATAAAACTTGTTGAGAAGGCCACATTCAAAACCGAAATTCAGAGATTACGATCGAATCAACACTTAGCGAAGCCTTTTTAATAACTCAATCTCCCTTTTTATGAGGAGGATATTCTCAGGGTGGGCGGTCGGCTTCCTCACGCCTATCGTGAATTTGAACAACGACATCCTGCCTTTTACCTATGATCATTCCTTCGCCTACAAGATTCTAGAATTCGCTCATCGTTAACACTATCATACCGGTTTTGTAGTCGGGGATGATCTATCCAATCTATAATATAATAAAACTGTAACAGATCCAATTCTGTACATTGAAGATATTTTGAAAATTTTTATTGGAGGGCACTCTATAATCGATACTGAAGCCAAAACTGCAATTTATTTCATTTTTGTCTGTCTGTCTGTCTGTCTGTCTGTCTGTCTGTCTGTCTGTCTGTCTGTCTGTATCTTGGCCGCGCATCACGCCGAAACTACTGAATGGATTCGAATGAAACTTGGTACGATTTGAGTTTATACTCCGAGGTAGGTTATAGGATACTTTTTATCCCGAAATTCAGCATGGTTCCCTTGGGAGAAGGGATGAAAGTTAAAACGTGTATTTAGCTGTAATTCATTAACGCGTTGTTCGATTTCACTCATTCTTTTTTTGTTAGAAAGGTAGTACTTTATATATTGTCCCGTAAATATTTCAAGGTCATAGGTTTTTTAGTTCAGAAATGACGGGCATTTAGTGGGTTCCAATAACTTGGGACGCGGATGTTTGTACGTACGGCTTATTTTAAACTGGCGTGCGTTTAAATTTATGTTTGTTGGCCTGTCTATTTGTTCCAGCTAATCTCCGAAACGGCTGGATCGATTTTGATGGAACTTTCAATGGCAGATAGGTGATGTTAAGGAGTAACTTAGGATACATTTAGTTTAGGTACAAAAAAGAATTATGGGGTCCGATCTGATTCTATATAAAAACCTATATCCAGGCGAACGAAGTCGCGGGGGTCGGCTAGTGTTAAACTATATCGCTTGAATCGTTTGTAATTAATCTAATTACTCATTCAAACGTTTGGTTTCGCTAGAAAATGCATATTTGAATTCTTCCACGCAGCGTGCAAAATGGACAAAGGCATCTAGACCGTTATATAAGGTTGTATTGGTCATTTATTATTATAGTTTTTTTGTATCATCCTACATAATATATACTTCTGAAAACTTTATTAGTTACTATGCAAATACAAAGCATCCTATATGGGTTAGAATAAGCAAGACAGTACAGGATATAGGTAAAGAAGGTAGTTCTCTCGTATTATGCTTGATCCAATCTTTTAGTTGACATGTTACATTGTATACCTTCTGTGAGACATCTTGACAAACTGAAATTAATAAAAATATAATATATTATTATCAGAATCTGCAAAATACCTATGTACGAAAGTACCACAATCGTTAATATATAAAACAAAGTCAAGTTTGTTCAAGGACGGCTGGACCGATTTTCATGGTTTTTGATTTGTTATTGAATAACTATTAAAAGCATTGAAAAATTTACAAAAAAAAATAAAATAAAAGACATTTTCCCATACAAAATATTCATTGGTTTGGCAACTCTCAAACATTTAATGTTCATCCCATCAATACGGAACTTTCTCACAGTCTCAACCATACCTATATAATTCTTTTGTACGTGTGTTTGTCACCTAACTCCTAAATGGCTGGATCAATGATTTGGATGAAATTTTGTGTGTTTCAATGTGTTCGGATAGTTTAAAAACACAATTATCAAGTAGGTACAGATACTTGGTTCGTCCTTGGTTCGTCGCTGGATCTGTGGATGTGGTGTACACTGGACGATGTCTGCTGGGTCCCCTAGTGAATAAATAAATCCTCATGAAATGAAATATTTTCGCAATATGTAGGTAGGTCATCCTATGTCTTGGTGTTAAAGCTTTGTGCCAAACATTGAAATTGGTAGAGAATTGAGAAGTTAAGCTTACTGGCTCACCAAAAGCAAATAAGAAAGTAACAAACATACATTTAAACTCACTATAACTATTAAGTACATACCTAATATTGCGAATGAATGAATTTTACTCACTGTATAATCTTGAATGTTACCAAATTTTCTGTAAATGCAATGACATCTACAAAGTTCTCAATAATACAGTGGAGTAGGTATCTGACAATTGTTTTAAGCGGTGTTTAGATTAGCAAGTAAACTTGCAGAAGTTGACTTCTGCAAGCTATTTCTAGTGTAAACAGTCACGGCAAGTCACAATTAGTGTAAACACCATTTTGAAACTTGTGGCAAGAACTTGCCATTTATTCTGCTTGCAAAATAAAGTTAATACTTGCTAAGCAAGTACAGGGAGTTATGAGACACAAAATGCAAGGATTACCGCAACAAAATAAAAAGAAATTTTACGCTGCATATTCCATATAACTTGGAACCCGGATTACACAGGAACCTTTTGACGTCCGGATTATCATCTGGGGTACATTAAAAGTTGTGTTTGTCTGTCTCCGAAATGCTGGACCAATTTTGATGGGACTTTAATTGGGAAAACTTTAGTGATGGGAAAGAGACTCATTATTGTAGTTCCATTTTAATGCGCGATTTTTAATTGTATGAGCTCAAGGGAGCTTAGGAAAGACAAAGAGTTCCCTCGGGATTATTAAAAACCAATATACACGCGAACGAAGTCGCGGGCATCCACTTGTTTTTAATACTATGTACTTAATAACACTACTATAGCAGCAGCACATATTTTTCTACAGCTTGGCATGATTTATTACAACTGTCTGAATCTGAGTCCTCTGTCAAATGACTTGCAAGCAATAAATGTACTAGTGTAAACACTTTTCCAAGTACTTGCACAAGTTATTTTGCACGCTGCTTGCAGAAGCAACTTGCGATAGAAATATTGCGCGTAGTGTAAACAGCTCTGCAAGTACTTGCGGAATAACTTGCGAGAAGTTCTTGCTGGTCTAGCCGCTAAAGTTATGTGAAATTACAATTTATAATTAAGTACCTATGTGATCCTTGAGACTTCGTCCACTTGACATGATTTTGCGGGATATATAGTACTCTTTGTATATCTAGTACACAAAGCTCTAACTGTGTCCAATTTCGTCAAATTCGGTTGAATCGTGAAAAGAGATACCTACAGACACTTTCACATTACTACCTGTTGGAAGTAAGTTTGAGGTTAGCATAACACTTTCACATAAAACCACTAAATGTCCTCCTACGTACCTAATCGTCATTTTCAGTAATACAAAAACCACTTTTGTATAGATTTTAGGTTAAAAAACTAAATAGTTCATCTTTAATTTTATTATTGTTGCAATATTTATAAAACCTATGTGGTTTTATATAAATATAGGTAGGTAGTGATTATGTGTGACCATCTCAAAAATGGTGAATCTCCCCGACACTGCCAAAAAAATCTGCCAACTCGATTCTGGAAAATGCTAAAAATATGCCATCATATTAATACTTCATATGGGGACTGGAATAAAATAAAATAAGTGCTAAAAAATTCTTAAACCAACCTAAAATATATTTTTTTTTATTGTATTGTTTCGCTTATTATTATAATATTGCGTCAACATTTATTTATAATTCTTCATTTTGTTTATTTTCATTATCTATACAATGATTTTAACAACATCTTCTTAATCTTTTCTTTCGTAGGAAGAAATACAGTCCCTGTGTTCTATAATTAATATCTTCGGCAGTACATAGTTTGTAGATAGTACATGTTTATTTGGGAATCTGTTTTTTATTTTTGATTTAAGTGCTTGTGAGAATATTTTCTCACATCAGGTATTTGACATTGGCAAACATAAGAGAGCTAAATTGCAAAGTTTGCAACATTATGATATTTTGGAGCTTCATTTGCATCCTACATTTTCCCAATTGCTCTCCAGAATTTATCTACACTTAAACTTATACTGGTGCCACCTCCGCCAGTTTTTAAAAAATCGCTTACCTACACTTTTATCGAATTTCATTTGACGAAATTCGTCGTCTACTTTTTGAAGACTTTTCATCTACTCTATTGGGAAATTCATTTGAAGTGTTTATAATTAACACAAATTCTTTGTAAACAACATGTTTCTCATTGAGGTAAAAAAATTACATTACAAAAATAAAATTTCCTAGTAACTACTTAAATCATACAAAAATTTAGTAAATAAACATAATATAATCATGAGTTTTTTCTTTAAATTTCAAAAATAATAAGGATTTCCTTGAAATCTGCCATAACCTTCCACTCTCTTAAATCGTCAGTTTATTCTGCCAGAGTTAAAATTTATGAGCCAAATCTGCCCAAATGAAAGAAATCTTCCACAAATGGTCACACTGGATTATTATTCTTGATAAACACTGCCACAGACGAACTAATAATACCTACGTATACCGTCCAAATTAAAGAGTCTTTAAAATGTTCGTATGCTATTGCTCGGACGGTTATATTTAATTTGGTCGCATAATATCGATAGTTTTTATTCTATTGTTTATGGTTTCACATAGCCACTCGGTGTCTAACGAAAGTGGATAGGCACCAAGGCGTTACTGAATAACGTTTTCGGTTAGCAACTTTCGCCGGTGTACAACTGAAACTCAGTTAGCAACTGTAGCTGTCAAAAATACAGAATAACCCTGCTGGTTTCGATAAGTAACAGGAGTCAGAAATGCTGGCCGACTTCATGGAGAAGGAGGATCTCTATAATATTATAACTCTTAACTCTTTCTTCAGGAAGCGGTCCGACAGGAAATGGACCTGGATGAGTCCCAACGGTTCTACGAGAAATGAAATTGACTTCATCATGTCTACCAAACGGCACATAATATCTATGATGTCTCTGAGATCAACAGGGTAAAAACCGGGAGCAATCACCGTATGGTAATTGAATCTCAACGTAAAACTTGAAAGGGCCAGACTGATGAAGTCAACGCTCCAACCTTCTCGTACCCATATCCAGAATCCGGAGAGCTTTCAACTCAAATTGCAAAACCGATTTGCTTGACTGGCAGATTGCGATTCTGTGGACGAGCTGAACAACAGGCTGGTGGAAACTGTCCATGGTCGGGTCTAGGTTATTTAAGACCCACCGTAGAAATAGAACCAAAAAATTCTCAGACCATACTCTCAATCTCATGGAACAGAAACATTAAATGAGACTCCAGTCTTCTGGAGACGCCTTTGCATATCGGCGGATTATTAGACAGATCTCTAAATCACGCGCGATCAGACACGAGATCTGCGATAATTTAACACCGAGCGTATCAAAGAGACCATTGAGCGTAACAAAGGCTCAAAGGTGTTCGCGAGAGATCTGCCTATCGGTCAGAGTCAGCTGACGCGACTCAAGACCGACAGCGGTTTGAGGGAGGTTGAGAAGTTCTACGGACAGCTGTACATATCAACACAGAAGCCTGTTGAAGATTTGGCTAAAGATCCCAGAGCCAAATTGACCCCGCACTATACCGAAGATATCCTGGACGTCAGCCTATACGAGACTAGTATGGCTCTCAAACAACTTAAGGACAACAAGGCGCCAAGTGATGACGAAATCACAACAGAACTCCTGAAAGCAGTTAGAAAACCAGTTCTTAAGGTCTTTCAGCGAGGGTATAACGCCAGAGGCATGGCACAGAGGCGTGCTTGTTCTTTTCTTCAAAAAGGGTGATAACACCTTGCTGAAGAATTATAGACCCATCTCGCTGCTGAGTCATGTCTATAAGTTGTTCTCGAGAGTAATTACGAACCGTCTCCCTTAAGGTTCGACGACTTCCAGCCTCCCGAACAGGCTGGGTTCCGAAAAGGCTTCAGTACCATAGACTACATCCATACGCTGCGGCAGGTATACAGAAGGCCAAAGAGTATAACCGAACACTTTGCTTGGTATTTATCGACTATGAGAAAGCCTTCGATTCGATAGAAACTTGGGCTGTATTGAGATAACTGCAGAAATGTCGACTATCGGTAGTCGGTACATCCAAGCGCTGATGTTTGTACAAAAACGCTGCTATGTCAGTCCGTATACAGGACCAGACTACGAGGCCAATCTAATTGCAGCGAGGAGTAGGTACGTCTTAAAGCTTCTGGACTAGAACGGACTTGGCATCAACATGAATGGCGAGTGAATCACTCACCTACGGTTGCCGATGATATAGTCGTTATGGCAGAGATTCTGGGAGACCTCCATATAATGTTCAATGATCTCAGCAGAGTTTCTCAACAGGTGGGCCTAAAAATGAACATGAGTAACATGACGAAGACGAAGATCATGTCTAATGCTCATGTTCAGCTCCACCCGGTAATCGTTGAGAACTCGGTACTCAAAATTGTAGACTAGTATATTATACTAGCGGTCCGCCCCGGCTTTGCCCGTGGTAAATAATATATAGCCTATAGTACTCAAAGATCACGTATATATCCAACGGTGAAAGAATTTTTGAAATCGGTCCAGTAGTTCCTGAGATTAGCGCGTTCAAACAAACAAACTCTTCCGCTTTATTATATTAGTATAGATACCTGGGACACGGTCCAGCTAGGTAGGTCCAATTTTGAGAAAGAATCAACCACCGAATCTAACTCGGCTGGGCAGCCTTCAGGAAACTTCGAGATGTCTTTTCATCCAATATCCCTCAGTGTCTAAAGAAGACAGAGTGTCTAAAGAGTCTTTGAACAGTGCGTGTTGCCTGGATCTGATCTGAGCTAACAATGTGCCTCATAAGAAGGCTCAGTGTTACTCAGCGGACACTGGAGAGTGCTATCCGGTCGGAATATCTCGGTGGGATCAAAATATCATAAACTAGCTTCTGCCCGCGGCTTCGCCCGCGTGAATTTCGGTTTTGAACAAATCCCGAGGGAATCGTGGAGTTCCGGTTCCCGTTCCCGCCCTCTGTGGCGTTTTGGAGGTCTATATCTATTTTAGTCCTACAGGAATACTTTTCTGGGATAAAAAGTTACTTTATGTGTTAAGTCAGGGCATAAGCTATCTCCATTTAAAATTTCAGCCAAATCGGTTCAGTAGTTGCGGCGAAGAGGAACAAACATACACACAAACTTAATAACTTAATAACGCCTTTTATAATATTAGTGTGATTGTTATTTTCCTCGCTAGAAAGCTCCGATACTCGATAGCATACGCGTCCGATCGCTGCTAAATTCAAAATGCTATAGGAGAACTTTACGCATCGCCGCCCCGGCCGGCTGGAACCGCGCGCCGCGCGCAAAGTCTATGTCCCGCAATTTTTAAATCTGTAATATCTTCGAAAATATTCATTTAAATCATATGCTGTAAAGGGCCATATAGATCTATAATAAATCAACAATGTACTTAAGGTATTTAATTAGATAAGGATTTATGCTGTATTGGTTAAAATCGCTTCTAAAATTAGCCATTATTTGTCGTAAAAAAGTAAATGACAAAAAATGTTATTGTGGGATATCCATAAGAGATAGACATAATATACCATCGCGGAGTTTTCTATAGACCTTTTCAATGTGTACAATATATTAGTACATTATATTGATAAATCTCGTAGGGTTCAGCCTGCGTTTGCAATGTAAGCGGAAAAAATGTAATTATTTACGACATCACATTAGAAACCTCAAAAATAACAGTATTTCTCCACTATTTAATGGATGTTATCATACATATAATAATAATAATAATAATCTTTATTGCTACGGACATAATAACATATAAACCTTCCTCTTGAATCACTCTATCTATTAAAAAAAACCGCATCAAAATCCGTTGCGTAGTTTTAAAGATTTAAGCGTACAAAGGGATATAGGGACATAGGGACAGAGAAAACGACTTTGTTTTATACTATGTAGTGATGAGGAAATCCGCAGGAGAAGCAGCGTTACCGCCATAGCTCATCCAGATGAGCACATTGCTCGTAGAATCGATGGATGTTGGGATCCCAAGGTGATTGACTGGTGATTGACTGGCGACCTCGCACCAGCAAACGAAGCGCTGGAAGATCTCCCACTACATGGACGGACGATCTCAGGCGAGTCGCGGGCAGCAGCTGGAAACAGGCGGCCCAAGATTGTGTTCTGTGGCGATCCTTGCAAGAGACCTATGTCCAGCAGTGGACGTCTATTGGTTGAGACGACAAAATAATTTAGGTGCTAACTTTGATGCTTAGTAAGTGCAGTTAAGAGCAGTTTCAGTTAAACACAAGCAATTGTTGTATACAAAATACCTCGGAAATAGCTCTACCATCTATCGCAGTATGGTACCTCAGTGTACAGCCGGAAGTGTTCTTTACTTACAAACTTATTCAAGTTCCTATTTTTGTGATTACTATTTAATAAAAATTATTATAAGGATACCAAAGCAGTTTTGATAAAACTTTAATGCAAAATGTAAAATAACTATTATCAAATAAAAAGATTTTTTACGAAATATTTCTGCACTTTTATATTTATTTTATTTTTAAACTGTAGTAAGTATCAAATGTTCAAACAATCTAATAGAATTTTTAATACTAAACTGAATTATTAAGTCTTATTTCAAAGAGATTCAAACAATTTGTCCCAATTTTTTATACTAAACTGGCAGAAGTCGGAACTTGAAAAAAAAACTTATTTTATTCGTTAAATATAAAAAAATTCATTATGTTTACTTATTTAAATCCGCTATACATCACCCTACAATTTAAGACCAAGTACCTAAAAATAGTATCGTAAACCCGTGAAAGACGACAAAATGTTTCCAGCAAGGCAGAGGCTCAAAACTTCGACAGCGATTTCCCACAAAAGTGGTTTTTTGACTTATTTCGGTTTATTAATAAGCGTGCGATATCTTGTTTCCTCCGATGACATAATGTATTATATTAGACCCATCGTTGCTACTTCGAAGTAAATCTTCGCGTGCATCAGCTATTAATGAGTTTATCGCAGCAACATTGGCAGAGCCTTGATCTGACACTGTTGATCTCAAAACAAATCCTGTCTTAAATATTGCTTTAGTAAGTTCTTTAATAATATTTTTTAGAAAAAATGTTTTTATTCCATCTCGTACAAAATAAAATGCTATAGGTAGTAGGGTGGTCCTTATTTTTCGACTTTTGAATTATCACCGGGGCACATTGTCATTCGATTATATACATCTAAATATGAAATAGATATTTTTCTTTTAATTTATTCTTACGATTTAGAGGTCGCTACCAGGTATCAAAGTTTAACGAAAACCGTTGTATGGCCGCTTAAGTGATGGTTTCATTTTAGTGTTTTTATCACATTTTAACTACAAGGGAGAAAAAGCGCGGGAAACTTAACTTGGCGGGAGTGTATTTTTTGGCTTTTGTTTATTTATTTGTGAAAAGAGTGGATCAGTAGAGGTTTTTAGTTTATAGTAGGTAGTCTAGTGTTATAATATTTATATTATTTGTAAATAGTGTACATACATATCTTGGGATCTGGTAAGTTTTTTTTTCTATGGGGGTTGATCCCCCGGACGACCCAGGTGGCCCGGGGCCTGGCCCTGGACCACCTATAGCACATAATATTATAATTGACGATTCCTCATTGGACACTGAGGATGGATTTATTCCTCTCTCAGAAAGGAAACGAGTTAGACCACGTAAAAGATGTCGTCATTGCAACAAAAAAAGAAAAAGTAAGGATGGAAAATTGTATGCCCAAGGATGTAATTGCGATGACTCTGATGAGAAATTGATTCCCATGGTATTAGATGATGGTGAAAAAACAATGTTACCACCTAGAAGTCCTGTAGCACAAGTTAATACTGGTGCCACTATTACACAACCCAACTCTTCAGGTCACCCACAACCGCAAACTCAAATTGCTAGGAAGTATGTTAGCACTGATTCAGGCCCATTCACTGTTCACATACAAAGAGTAACCACATCCCCTAACGACCCTATTACTTTACACCCCATACAGTTTGGCAAAGACTTAAAAAAATATAATATTAAAAATATTGTTAATGGCAGTCTAAAACGGATAGGCAGGAATAGAGTGTCCATGGCTTTCACCAACTATCAGGATGCTAATTTGTTTACGGAGAGCTCTGTAATAGCTGGACTCTCTTACAAAGTTTTCATTCCCAGCTTCACAGTTACTCGAGTAGGCATAGTCAAAGGTGTTCCCCAAGAATTGACTGAGGAAGAGATCCTGGAAGGCATCACGTTGCCTATAGGATGTGGTCCAATAATTAAGGTAAGGCGTATCAAAAGAAAAAATATAACTGAAGGTACTGATGCAACTTTATTTTCTAATACCAATATGGTTGTGTTGACGTTTGACGGTCAAATATTACCAAAAAGGGTGTTCTTGTGGTATACATCTCTCCCCGTTGAATTATATATCTTTCCTACTATCCAGTGCTACAATTGCTGCAAATTTGGTCATACTAAAATTTTGTGCAGATCAAAACCTCGTTGCTTTAAATGTGGGGATGAACACCCCTCAGACACTTGTTCCGTTGTTTCTGAAAACGCTTGTTGTCTCCACTGCTCTGGTCGCCACTTTGCCACTAGTAAGCTTTGCCCAGAATTCTCCAGACAGCAAAAAAATAAAATTTCAATGGCCCAGAGCTGCATCTCATATGCAGAGGCGGCTAAAATCCACCCCCCAGCTTCAAAATCTTATGCTGATGTAATAGCTTCCTCTCCTCTCCAATCTAGAAATGAAAATCATGCTACATCAAACTTTAATTCACATGTACCTGCTAAACCAAACAGTTCTCATAAAGAAACTGTGTTTGTTCAACGTCGTGTTCCTCCTAAACAAATTGGAGGGTATGACCGCACCATGCATGAATCAATTAACAATGAATATAATAATCATAATTCCCAATTGCCAGATGGTTATGTGTTGAAACAGAGATCAAATACAATCCCTCAACAATCTATTGCAGAATTAATTTTGGAACTTATTAAATTACTTTCTAATTCTAATTATTCATTATCTAGTACTAACTCTTTACCGTCCAACGTCGCCAACTCATTATTGACAACTTTAAACCAACACTTTAATTATGGACCACAAAATCCTTCAGTGGAACTGTAGGAGTGCCATTAGCAAAAAAACTGATATTATTTACTTACTAAATAAATTTAAGCCTATGGCTATGTGTCTCTCTGAGACATGGTTAAAACCAGAGTTTTCTTTCAGGATCTCTGGTTTTGTTACTGTGAGAAATGATAGACTTGATGGGTATGGTGGAGTGGCCATACTCATTAATAAAGCTTTCTCCTATAAAATTTTTTCACTCCCTCCTCTCAGTGATGGCATTAATGCCATTGCTGTGATTGTAAATAAAATTTGTATTATTTCTGTGTATATACCTCACCCATCTTATTCTTTATATAATGAGTTTAATCAATTACTTACTACTTTGCCTAGCCCATTTTTAGTACTTGGGGATTTCAACTGTCAAAATCAGTCATGGGGCAGTTCTAGCACTAGTTATTATGGTGAATTGATGGTGGATATTTTAGACTCTCAAAATGTATGTATATTGAACAATGGCACTCCAACTCGACGAACTGGTCCCGGTGAATGCCTTAGTGCTCCTGACTTGTCACTTTGCTCTCCGAGTTTGGCTGCTCTGATAACCTGGAGTGTACTTGATCATTCTTATGGCAGTGATCATTTACCAATTATTCTTAGTTTACCTATCTCTTGCCCTTCTTCTAACCTACAACACAGTTCTAAATTAAAACATAAGCTACCAGATGACTGGAGTACATTTAAACATTATGTTGATCAAAAGCTATCTAGCCTTCCTATTGTTAACAGTGGTAATGAAACAATATGTGCTGATGAGTTTACTAAAATTCTGATTGATGCTGCTAACGCTTTATTTGCATTAAGAGGTGCTAGACCGGGTAAAATTCCTTTTCCTCCTTGGTGGGATCATGAGTGCACTATAGCCATTAAGCAACGGAAAGAGGCTGAGAGAAAATATTGTTCCATGATGACTGTAGAGAATTTCGAAGTTTATACCCAAATTGCTCGTTCCACTCGCAAGCTCCTCAAAAAAAAGAAATTTGAGGGTTGGAGACGATTTTGTGAGTCCATAAGTCCAGATATTTGCCCATCAGTAGTTTGGAGAAATATTAGAAGATTTAAATCGGCTTTCTATTCATCTTCATCTGGTGCATTACCTATTGAGCTAGCCAACCAATTCATGGACAAGCTGGCTCCTTCATCTGCTCCTGATCGCAATAACGTCCAGTGCTGTATTCCTTACTCTGTAGCTTGTAGTTATACAGACCTTAATGCCCCCTTTTCTTTTTCTGAACTAAAAGGGGTGTTGTCTTATGTAAAAGACTCATCACCAGGCGAAGATGGCATTACATACTCTTTCCTAATAAACTGCAGTGACTCTTCTTTGAATTATTATTTGAGTATTATTAATGCCATTGTGTTTTCTGGTAATATTCCCTCTTCTTGGAAAACCCAAGCCATAATTCCCATATTAAAACCAAACAAACCAGCCTCTGACGTTTCTTCTTTTCGTCCAATAGCCCTATCTTCTATCCTTGCCAAAACAGCTGAGCATCTTGTTAAAAATAGGTTAGAATTTTTCATCGAAAATAACAAAATTTTGACAGCTAATCAGCTGGGGTTCAGAAAAGGTCATAGTACCATAGACAATATTAGTATTTTCATTTCGGATATTCGGTTGGCTTTTTCGAATAATGAGTCGGTCCTTGCGGCCTTTCTTGATATCAGCTCAGCGTATGATAATGTGCTGATCTCTGTAATGCATAAAAAACTACATGACCTTCATGTACCCCAATTATTAATTACATTTATCATCAATATGCTTTCTGAGAGGTGTATTAAATTAGACTTGCCAAATGGTGCTCAACTTTCAAGGCTTGCATGGAGAGGCCTTCCCCAGGGATCTGTGCTTAGTCCATTACTGTACAATGTATATACCTATGATTTAGAGACATCTTTAAACTCAGATGTAAATATTTTACAATATGCCGATGACCTTGTCTTATACATCTCGGAAAATTCTATAGAAAATGCTAGTAACCTCTTAACTACTTCCCTTAATAATTTAAATGACTGGTTAGATGCCAATGGACTGGAATTGTCTGTTAGTAAAAGCACTGTGGTTCCTTTTTCTAGAAGGAGAAACACTCCCGATTTCAACGTTCGTTATAGGAATAATCCTATCCCCGTAAAGTCTGAAGCAAAATTCTTGGGAGTTATTTTAGACTCTAAACTTACTGGAGTATCTCACTGTGACTACATTGTAGCTAGATGTGAAAGAAATTTAAATATGATCAGGTGTCTTACCGGGGTCTGGTGGGGTGCCCATTCTTTTTCTTTGCGTCTTATTTACAATGCCCTTATTCGTAGCTTATTAGATTACGCCACTTTTATTCTAGAGCCCTGTAGTGCCGTTGCTCTTAGAAAATTAGATGGTGTGCAGGCGAAAGCTTTAAGGATCATCCTTGGAGCCATGAAATCTAGCCCTATTAATGCTATGCAAATAGAGTGCGTTGATCCACCTCTATGTTTAAGACGTCAATTTTTATCCGATAGGTATCTATTTAAAGCTATGCAATTTTCACATCATCCTTTACGTGGTAAACTTCAACTCCTTTTGGAATCTATAGGCACTTGTTCGTACTGGTCCCATAAATCCCCCCCGTGTCTTATCAAAAGCTATCGAGTATTTTGCTCCATAAAAGCGCCGATTTACAGTTCATATTGTTATCCTATTTTCGATACTAAATATAATGCATTAATAATCTCTCCAGATGTTAGAATCAATTCAGATATTCCAAGAAACCAATTGGAAGCTCCTCAGTATGTGAACATATTAAAAGAGAATGAATTTTCCGATTTTCATTACATATATAGTGACGCTTCTAAGCATTCACCGGATGGTATAGTTGGGGTTGGAATCGTTCATTGCCAGTATAATATTGTCCAAAAAATAAAACTTCCGCCTGAATCGTCTGTAGTTACTGGCGAATGCCTTGGTCTGCTTAAATCTGTGGAATACATTCTTCTTGCCAAACTAAAGAAATCCATTATATTCACGGATTCTATGAGTGCTCTGCAATCTTTATCTAGTTTTCCATTCAAGTCTCAGATTAGCCATATTATTTTAAAAATTAGAAACCGTCTACTTACATGTTATGAAAAAGGCTATACAGTGGTGTTTTCCTGGGTACCAGGTCACTCTGGCATTTCGGGAAACGAACGCGCTGATCAGCTTGCTAACGAAGCTATTTCATGCGGAGATATGGCAGACTATTGTAACTGTACCTATGATTTGTGTGCACTGCCAAAACATTCCCTTCGGGAATCTTGGAGAGTGGCTTGGTCGATTTCTAGCCAGTCAAAGGGTAAAGCATTTGCTAGGATTCAAAGTTCTATTCCGTCTAAGCCATGGTTCTCAAGTTTAAAGTTGAGCAGGAGAGTGACGTGTATCTTGACGCGTATGCGTCTGGGCCACGTTTGTTCTCCTGTTCAACTGGCGAAATTTGGAATTGTGAACAGTGATTTGTGCGAATGTGGTGGGGTGGGTGACCTGAACCATATTTTTTTATCATGCCCAAAATATAACCAGCATTCCTTTTACCAGGGTCTTATTCAATGTCTCATCCCTCTTCCTACTTCCGTTGACATCCTCTTGTCCTCTGGTGATCCCTGTATATATAAACTTTTTTTTTTTCATTTAAACTGCGCCAT
>CAKKTA010000014.1:0-22545 GCA_920104075.1 Melanargia galathea
CACCTGGTAAGTATACCCTTTCAAACAAAAGAATTTTCCAAAACAAACTAGGTGCCTGGAGTAATCTGGGAACATACTTAAAAAAAGATGCCGACAAATTGACAAATTGAAAACTTCCTTTTTTGAAGTTGGTTAGTCATACAAAAAATATGATCTTTTTAACCGACTTCAAAAAAAGGAGGTTCTGTATTCGACCCGTATGTATGTATGTATGTATGTAAGTATGTTCGCGATTATCTCCGCAACTAATGAACCGATTTTGATGATTGTTTCACTATCGTAATCTACATACTTTCAGGAAGGTTTTAGTATATAACACATCGAGTTATCATTATTACATACGAAGTTATAACCATAAATGTATACATATGTCACTAATATGTTCTCTGATATTGCCAGACCTATTGCTGAAGTCTAATATAGCTATTCTGTCCAAAGACTTCACTCTGCTACGCCTGCGTAACATTGACCTTTTGCAAAAACTTTTAGGCCGAAATCAGTACAGCTGTACTATAGAGTGATTCCTTGGTGTTTGTGCACGGTTACGTGTATTTCCATCCTATACAAAGCCAACCCGCAAAGGTGTGAAACTGGTCACGTATAGATTGTAAATTACTTTTTAATCAAGGTTTTCCAAATTACACAAGAGTAGTACGCATACAAACTAATCTTGTATAGATCGGAAGTTAGGTTAGGTTGGGTTAGAACATTATAAAACCATTCACCTATACTTACTCTAGCGGCACGCTATGATGGCCGGTTTGACGTTTGTCCGCTCATGAAGTTCCGTATTAATTGATAACGACTTTGAAGGAAATAATTGTATTACTTTATTGACGATAGTGATGTGCAGAGATTCATAAATTTTATCGAATGTAGTTTTAGGTTTAGGACTCAAAATTTATTTATTAAATTGATTTCTTAAATGTATACAAGTGTAGAAAAATCAGTTTGCACCATTTAAGGGGTGAATGTACTTGTGAATATGAACAATTTTCACTATGTGGACAAACCTCTGAAATCGCAAAAAAATATCAATAAATTTTTAAAAATGGAATCTAATACGATCGTCACATAGGATCGCTGGCTAGCACAACTACTACCTCCGGCAAACTCGCGTCAATGCTCAATGCAAAACAAAGCAGTTTCGAATTGACGTTGCTTCGAAAAGTATAAACTGTCAGTGCAATGCGATTGTGATATTGTTTTGACCTGGCTTTGGATTTCAAATATTGATACTGCATTACTGTTGACCCTTGCTCGTTAATTTGGACTCTGTTCAAGCCCTTTGTTGTGGATTTCGTCGATATGACCGAACGTACGCAGAGAACTGTTCTAAATAGTCAGACACGTGAGTTCGTAATACGCCTTCGTAACTATTTCGATCGTGAAGCTCAAAATGGAGGGCCAATTTTACCTATAACGTCAGTGGTTGAACGCGTAGCTGATGCGCTTAATATTGGACAACGAACTGTTAGACGGATAACTAAAAAAAAATATGGCGAGACTGGCACAGAAGAAAATAAACTTCACACACCAAAAAAGAGAAAACGAGCAAAACCAGTCGTAGGCATCGATAGCTTTGATGCCGATGCTATCCGAAGACATGTTTACGGCTACTATTTACAGAAGGAGTATCCAACAAGAAAAAAGTTGGTGCATTCACTGAAGGAAGCTGGATTATTCTTCGGTGGGGAAAGTTCTTTAACGAAGATTTTGAAGACCATTGGATTTCGATACAAAAAATGTAACAAACGCAAAATATTGATGGAAAGATTTGATATAGCGATGGCAAGGTATACTTTTTTACGGCAAGTGAAAGAAATCAAAAATTGGCAAAATGTTGTGTTCTTGGATGAAACATGGCTTAATGCTAACCATACTGTAGGCCGTTCTTGGAACGATGACACAGCAGCATCTACTTCCAAAGTTCCTGTAGGAAAAGGATCGCGACTTATAATTTGTCACGCCGGAACCATCAACGGGTTTGTCGAAGGTTCTCTCATGGCTTTTGCGTCAAAAACCACTGGAGACTATCATGAAGACATGAATGGAGAAAAGTTTACTGAATGGTTTACCTCAATGTTGTGTAGCCTCCCTGAACCATCTATTATAATTATGGACAACGCCCCATACCACTCGATGCAAATTGACAAGCCACCTGCCCAATCCCAAAAGAAAGCTGATATCGTCGCATGGCTTCGTAAAAATGGCGTAGATGCAAACATGAATATGTTAAAAGCGGAATTAGTACGTCTTTTAAAAGAAAACAAACCAACCAAGATCCGATACGTCATTGACGAAATAGCATTAGAACATGGGCACAGAGTTATACGGTTACCGCCTTACCATTGTGAGTATAATGCGATTGAGTTGGTGTGGGCTCAAATTAAGGGATATGCTGCAAGACACAATACAGAACCCCCATTTACCACAAAAAAAATGCTAAAATTATTAGAAGAAGCTTGTGAACATGTGACTAAAGGAGACTGGGAAAAGGTTGTGAATAGAACTGTTAAATTAATAAGGGAAGATTATGAAAGAGATGTGAAAATAGATAATATTATAGAAAACGAACATATAATTATTAATGTATGTGATGATAGCAGTGACGACAGTGAAAATAGTAGTATGGACGAATCTGATTAATTATGGCCTTTTGTGGCACCTTTTTTGGTATCTTTTGTATTCATATGTTTCTTGTGTGCATATAAAGTATGTATATTCATTTTCGTTCAAATATTCAGTTCGTTCAAATAAATTAAATAAACATATACATTTTTGTTTTATTAAACCTATTTAATCAGGTACAAAAACAAAACTTAATTGTTTTTTGTTCGAGAATAAATTGACATTCCACATCACTATTGTAATGTGTTAAACCGGCCATCATAGCGTGCCGCTAGTGTAGTATGACACACAAAATGTATGTAATATGTCACAGGATATTTAATAATAATTAATAATATATAGGTCATAATCTATTTTACATAGTTCTCATTTATATTATTATTAATATAAAGAAAACAAATCACTAAAAAGCATAAAATAATTTTTTTCAAAGAAAAATGAACCGACTTCAAACCATTCGAACTAAAAAGTTTAAAATAATGTTTTATTCATTTAGATTGACGATTAAACTACCTAACTCAAATAATATATAATTTTTGGAGTCGGCGCCAAACCACATTCAATTCGTCGGAATCGATTTCGGGGAGCATATTTTCGACTTGAAAAGTATGAGTCATTTGGCGCCGACTTCAAAAAATTATATATTATTTGAGTTAGGTAGTTTAATCGTCAATCTAAATGAATAAAACATTATTTTAAACTTTTTAGTTCGAATGGTTTGAAGTCGGTTCATTTTTCTTTGAAAAAAATTATTACATAATTACATAATTTAAAGCAAAATGATGCTTGTATGAATAATTATCACCCACAAATGAATTTTCTTATTGTTCAGTATTTACTTCTGTAATACAGAAATAAATATTGCACAATAAGAGTTAAAATTGATTACAATTATTGGTTCTGTTCTTGGGAGAATCCTACTAATATTATAAATGTGAAAGTGTGGATGTTTGGATGTTTGGATGTTTGGATGTTTAGATGTTTGTATGTTTGGATGTTTGTTACTCAATCACGCCACAACTACTGAACCGATTTGGCTGAAATTTTGAACGGAGATAGCTTATGCCCTGACTTAAAACATAGGCTACTTTTTATCCCGAAAAAGTATTCCTGTGGGACTAAAATAGATATAATCTTCCAAAAACGCCATAGAGGGCGCTGACTGTTCTTAGGTAAATCACGTTCACATAACACATTATTGCAATAGTTTGCTATGTTGCATGCATTGGCAACACATAGGCTACTTTTTATCCTGGAAAAAATGCACAGTTCCCATGGGATTTTGAAAAACCCGAAGTCTATATCTACAGCTATAGGTAGATTATTATAGCGAACTTCCTTGATAGACAGTATAAAGGTTGGAAAAGGGAGCGGGAACGGGAACCGGGAATCAACGATTCCCTCGGGATTTGTTCAAAACCGAAATTCACGCGAGCGAAGCTGCGGGCAGAAGCTATCACACATAATCACAATACCAATCCTACTAATCCTACTATACTTAATGTTATTGTTATTTGTTATAATGTTATAAATGTGAAAGTGTGGATGTTTGGATGTTTAGATGTTTGGATGTTTGTTACTCAATCACGTCGCAACTACAAAACTGATTTGGCTGAAAGGAGAATGAGGGAACATGGTCTCAAATTGTCTCTCGCCTCAAAACCAAAACATTCTAGAAAAAAAAAACATATTTTTTTACAACTTTTGCAAATCCTAAATTGATTTTTGTTGAGCAGTTATATTGGCAACCCAGAATTAACTCTACGTTGTATCTATGTTTTGTCTGTGGTAATTTCCTGTTCGGTAAAACCGGTGCCATGTTTAATTGTTGTGTGGAAGAATTGAGGCATATAATATCAAAGTCGGCAATCTCCACTTGTCACAAGTTCGAGCTATCAACAAAAAACATTTCTTAGGTTTATTAATTTTAGATATCAGCGTATATTGACAAATTCTATCTTCACAGAATTGTTGAATTAATTTCAGTAATGAAATATAACTATTTTGTAATATTTAAGTAGTAAATTCTTTATTATTAAAATGGAGACTGCCGGATTTGAAATACACTTGTGGAGACTGCCAACTTTGATATGGACAGTGTTGGATATTGCCGTATTTGATTTGAACGCCGCCATCTTGATACGTGATTGCATGACTAGCCAGATTTGATACTTACATATTTTGAGTGTTAGGATAGAACTTCGAAATCTAATAAAAGTTTAAAAAAAATTTAATACCATGCAAATGTTGATTTCAGAAATAAAACCCTAATATAGTAATCAAATATTCTTTTTATTTATTAAAAATACAGATTCATATTTTTAAGTCTGGGGAATCATCTTGGAATTCGCAAAGTGTATAATTTTCGTTGTCATTTAAGGGGATAGCATCCTCGTTCATATCATTTACAGGCAGAATCAAATTTCTGAAATACACAAGCTCTTCATCATCCATCCAGCTGTCTCCGTAGTGCGTTTGCAATAGTTTTTTGACATCTGTCAATTTATTACTGTTAACTTTCCCTGATGAATGAATTTCTGGCGGATTAAGCATGTTCATATTTTTGTTCTTTTTTGTTATGCCTCCAAATTTTCCATCACTTACTCTATAGTAAAGATCCCCTTTAACTACAACGTCAACTTTGCTTTTTGTTCTCCTAATGTAGAATCGCTTGCTCTTTTGAAAAGCAAAATGCCATGAACCGACATCTTTCAGGACAGTTTTTAAACTATCTCTCCAATCATAAACCTTGCAATCACCTTTTCCTAATTCAATAATGGTACTGTAATTTTTAATAATATCCAAATAACCATCAGCGTTTTTTATTATTTCCCTTTTGCGGATATCTCGTTCTATATGCCCGAAGCACAGAGTACCTACAGAGGGGAAGCTTCTACAAGCGGCCCGCTGTAGGTACACTCACACATATGCGCATGTTTGTCACCAACTGTACCGGTTAGTGGAACGAGCTCGCGTCCGTGAACCGTTGGTGAGTGTGTTTGTGTGAGTATACCTACAGCGGGCCGCTTGTGGAAGCTTCCCCTCTGTAGATTTACTACTCGTGTGCCCGAAGACTCTATCTGGAGGAATGAAGGAATGTCCTACAACCGGAAATACAATTTCTACGTTTTTCACATGACTTGGAGCTTTAGATGTTAGCCATTTAGCAAGCATACCCACCATGGTGGTATTTTTATTTTGGCCCCCGCAGCCGTCCGCAATCAAACGAACTTTAGTAATATCTGTCCAATCTGTCGAACAAAGCCGATGATAAACAGCTGACGCTATTTCATTAGAGCTTTTTGCGAACTTATCCTCGGTCCAACAGTAGGCAAATGTGTTCTTTGGAGACAGTGCAGCTTTTGAACTTCCCTGCACTATTGTAAAATTATACAAATACAATTGTCTGGAATAATACGTACTTTGGTCTGGTAGTTTTGGAATAGGACTATTTTTTTGGCAATCAAAAGAAAGTGTTATCATGCCATCTTGCTCTTCTTGAACTAACTGAAAAAAAGCTTTCGCTCGCAATTTGTGCACTCTCTTCTGTATTAGGACATCGGTTTTTTTTGTAGGTCGTCGTTTTTCTGGTGCGTTTTAATCAATTCATCATACTGAAGACACGTTGAACACACGTCGGTTCTCGGTGATCCGAATCCCAAATTATAGAAATTGTTGAAAACGGTTCTAAAATATCCTCTTTTCACTTTTACGTTTTCATTTGCTTGGGCATTGTACATTTTAAACATTTTGTTAATGCTAAGTTCTGCTGGCAAATAAAATCGTTTAGATTTCCCTCGACAATAATGGGCTTCTTCACAGTTAAAGGAATTAATGAAAGTTTTGACTGCAATTAGTTTTTCTCCAAATTTGTGCTGTTTGTGATTGCCACCTCGATTTTCAGGTAATAAAGTACCAGTCTTAAAAAAATGTGCCATGATTGTTTGAACCCTGTGTTTTGTTACATGCAAAATTCTCAAAAATGCCTGTTGACATATTGGAATGGTACATCTTTGACTTGAACAGTACATTGTATATTTTGTTTGTAAGAGTTTCTGTCTTTGAGGACCCTTTGTTCCACGTCGTCTCTTAATTTGTTTTGGCTTACAATATTTTAAAAGGAATGCATCTTGCTTCGATTTTTCTTTGTATTTAAAAAAGGCATCATGGAAATATTTTACATCAGCTATAGAAACAGTTCCACATTTAAATGCTTTTGTGTCATGTCCGCATCTTGGCCGCTCAGGAAGTTGCTTCGATGAATACCTACAAGAAGTGAAAAAGGAAAATAAATTAACGTAATTTTATCATGGGCAGTCAATTACTATAAAAGATATGAGTTTTATCTAATATATAAAATTCCCGTGTCACAGTGTTAGTTACCGAACTCCTCCGAAACGGCTTGACCGATTTTTATGAAATTTTGTATGCGTATTCAGTAGGTCTGAGAATCGGCCAACATCTATTTTTTTTTTAAATCCACGCGGACGAAGTCGCGGGCATCAGCTAGTAACTAATAAAAAATAAAATGACACTACGAGTTTTGTAACTTTGCCAAGTCCATTTTACGCATTTTTATAGTACTACATGGTATTATCAAAAATCAAAAATAAAGCGTGTGTGCCGAGCACACGTGAAACTTCTTTGACATCTTTTGAAATTTCGACTTCCGTTGCCATTCGTGACGTATTTCCGTCACACGACCTTGAAATTTTACTCTCAACACGCCTAAAGAAGTTTCACTTTAAAAAGTGAACCAAACTAACATAAGAATATAGTAATGGGCAAGTATCAAAACCATATATCGCAGTATACAAACCTCTCTCTCTTGGCCACATTTCTTTTCCAATTTTCTGGATCACTTTTCCTTTTTCTCGATTGTCTAGGTGAACAGGGTCGTACTAGATTATCCATTTGTCTATTTTACACAACTAATATCACTTTATAATAAGAAATCCCAATAAAAATGACAATAATCCACGTGCAGATCTTTGCGCTGTAACAGCAGACGCCATACTAAATGCCGAGCTCTGATTGGTTGGAACGGAGACTGCCATGTTTGAAAGAAACGAATGCGGAGGTTGCCGGTTTTGTTACCGACATTCATTTTTAATTGCGTCTTGTATGAGAGATAGCCGTCTTTGAAACGCCTTAACTTTTACGTAATGGAGAATTTACCATAGAGAAAATATTTGCATTGTTAACTTTTTTTTGACCCTGACTGGAGACTGCCGGGTTTGATACTATATGCCTCAATTGTAAAATTATGAAAGTGTATTTACAAGAAAGATTATTATTTATCCTCCAAGAAGACCTAATATCTATCATGGTTATGGGCCCAGTTCACACTGGGGGAAACTAGAAACGGAGGGAAGAAAATCCACGCGACAATGGAAGAACGCGACGGAAAAAATAAGTATGGCGTCGTGCCGTTTGCCGGTTCGAATTACAGTAACTGGTTATTTAGAATAAAAATAGTACTGCAAGCGCAAAATCTTTATAATCACGTATTTTCGTCAAAACCAGAAGAAACACCGGATCCAAATACGGAGGCAAAATGTATGGATATTTTAGTACAGTGCATTAGTGACACTCACCTAGAAATAATTAAAGAGTGTAAGACATCAAAAGAATTACTGCAGAAACTTGACGAAAATTTTGCGAGAAAGGGTATAGCGTCACAATTAATAACCAGAAAGAGGCTGCTAACTCAGAAATATGATGGAGCAGAAGGCCTGGAAAATTACTACATTGCTTTTGACAAATTAGTAAGACAGTTAAAAGAATCGGGCGCTCAACCCAGTGAGAGTGAAATTTGTTGTTACCTTTTACTGGCTATGCCTTCGATGTTCCAGCATGTGGTCACGGCTATAGAAACTTTGAATAGTTCAGATATAACCTTAGAATTTATTAAAAAACGATTATTAGATGAAGAAATTAAAAAGAAAGGTTTTGGAACTCAAGAAGAGAGTGATGCATTCATGTTGAACCAAAGAAAGAAGCAAAATAAGAAATTTAATAATTTGCCAAGCAGCAGCAGCAGCAGTTTCCCATTTAATTGCTATAACTGCGGGAAACGGGGTCATCGGAAAGCACAATGCAGGTTCAGAAAACCACAAGGCTCAGCCAATATTGTTCAAAAGGAAAAGGAAGATGAGGTTTCTTTTATGACATCTTCAGAAGCATTAGTAACACAGGAGAGTTCTAGAAAAATTGAGTTTATAGTGGATTCCGGAGCTACAGATCATTTAGTTAACAAAAGAGAATATTTTAGTAGCATTACGAAGTTGGAGATCCCTATAAGAATTAATATTGCCAAGGATGGTGAGGTGTTAAATGCATATGAGTCGGGTGTCATTTTGACAAAGGAGGTTAAATTGAAAAATGTGCTGTTTGTGCCAGAGCTGCGGTGTAATCTGCTGTCAGTAAATAAAATTGAAAACGCCGGATTTGGGATAACATTTGAGAAGAACAGATTGACTATTCACAAGAATAAGAAAACAATACTAGAAGGAAATAAAATAAATAAGTTATATAGATTAACCCTTGATTTGAAAAATGAAGAATCATGTGCACAGAAAGCTTATAGTATTTCAGAAACTCAGAATGATTGGCATAGAAAACTTGGACATGCTTCAAAAGGAAAGTTAGAAGAACTGAAATCTAGAGAATTAATATCTTTTGAAAGCTCAAATAAAGAAATATTATGTGAACCTTGTTTAAAGGGAAGACAGACTAGATTGCCATTTACAGAATATAATTATAGAAGCAAAAGAATTTTAGAAGTTATTCATTCAGATTTGTGCGGCCCAATTAATCCAGCGACATATGGTAATAAGAAATACATTTTGAGTTTTGTTGATGATTACAGCCATTTTGCAATAGTCTATTTGTTAGAAAGTAAAACGGAGGTGTTACAGTGTTTCAAAAAATATGTAAATTTGGTAGAAGCGCAATTTGATAGAAAAATATCAAGATTTAGATGCGATAATGGGAAGGAATATGACAACATAGAATTTAGAAGCTATTGTGAAGAAAAAGGAATTAAAATTGAATTTACAATTAGTTACACTCCACAGCAAAATGGAAAGTCAGAAAGATTCAACAGAACTGTTGTAGAAAAGGCAAGAACTTTATTAGCCGATACAAGTTTGGAAAGACAATTATGGGGAGAAGCAGTATACAGTGCTACCTACATAATTAACAGGCTTCCAACTAGCAGAGGTGTCATTCCTGCTGAGATTTGGTATGGTAGAAGTCCAGTTTATTCAAAAATGAAAGCTTTTGGTACTGAGGCATATGTACACATTGGCAAGGAGCACAGAAATGGAAAGTTTGATGTGAAATCTAAGAAGTATTACATGGTTGGCTACTGTGATAATGGATATAGGCTCTGGGACTCCGAGCTGAAGAAAATTATTAGAAGTAGAGATGTAATATTTAATGAAAAACCAAGAAGTAACATGGAAATTTTTACATATACAGAAGAAAATAACTCGCCATCAAACTTGCCATTGCTGTGTGGAGAAAAGAACCAGCAAGATGAATCAACAAGTAGTACTGAGGAAGAAAGTACAGAAAAGACATCTACGGAAACTTATCAAGAGACAAATGATACAGAAAGAGAACAGAGACAAAGAAAAAGGCCAGTATGGTTAGAAGATTATGAAACGTTCCATGCTGCCTACATTTCCCAAGCATATATAAATGATGAACCAAGGACATTACAAGAAGCAGTGGAAAGCGTAGAGAGTGACAGGTGGAAAGAAGCAATGGATAGCGAATTGCAGTCGCATGAGAAACATCAAACATGGACTATTGTAGAGAGACCGAAGGATAAAGAAGTCATAGAAAGTCGATGGGTATTTAGAAAGAAATCTGAAAATAAATACAAAGCCAGATTGGTGGCAAAAGGTTTTCAGACTTCACAATATGAAGAAACATATGCTCCAGTTGGAAGACTCACAACATTAAGGTCATTGCTTGTAATTGCAAATCATGACAATCTAAAGATAGAACAGATGGATGTGAAAACCGCTTTTCTTCACGGTATACTTAAGGAGGAGATATACATGAGTCTACCCGGTCAACCTAAAAGTGAAAAAGTGTGTAAACTTAACAAGTCAATTTATGGTTTGAAACAAAGCCCAAGGTGTTGGAATAAAGTATTCCATGAGTTTATGTGTGAAAACAACTTTAAGTGTTCAGATTATGACAATTGTTTATACTTATTACAAGATGAAAACGGTGTGATAAGTGTGTACATATTTCTGTATGTGGATGACATTTTAATTATGAGTGCATGTGAAGAGAAAATTAAAGACATTAAGTTTAAATTGGAAAAACAATTTGAAATGGTTAGTTTGGGTCAAGTTCATAAGTTTTTAGGGATAGAAATAGAAAGAGACTTTTCTAAAGGTGTTCTTAAAATTCATCAGAAAAGTTACATAGAAAAAGTTCTCACAAAGTTTAACATGAAAGACTGTAAAGGTGTAGCTATTCCTTGTGAAGTTGGATTGAAACTAGAAAAACCAGAAAATTATACTTGTACCCAGCCTTACCGTGAGTTGATTGGTTGTTTAATATATTTAGTTATTTGTACTAGACCTGATTTGTCTTTTGCTGTCAGTTATTTTAGTAGGTATCAGAATAATGCATCCGATGAACATTTTACTTACCTGAAGAGAGTTTTAAGATACTTAAAGCAGACAGCAAATTATGGATTAGTGTATAAGAATAAACAATGTAAGAATGTAGCTGAGGGATATTGCGACTCTGATTGGGCGGCTGATGTTGATAGAAAGTCAGTGTCAGGATACTGTTTAATGTTATATGGAAATATTGTACAATGGTCAACTCAAAAACAGAAAACAGTTTCTCTTTCAACTGCCGAATCAGAATATATGGCTCTAAGTATGATAGCACGAGAATCAGTGTGGTTTAAAGGACTCTTGAATAATATTGGAATTCAATGTGAGAGTATAATTATTTTTGAAGATAATCAATCTTGTATCCATATAGCTAAAAATAGAGAAAATAGCAAGAGAGTAAAACACATTGATATAAAGCATCATTTTATTAGAAACTTAATAGAACAGAATATTATTGTACTGGTTTATATTAAAACTTCAGAACAAGTTGCAGATGTGTTGACTAAACCGCTGCACAAAAATACTTTCAATTATTTTAGAACCTGTATGGGAATAGAAGTGTGTTAGTAGTATTTTTTAAAGAATAAATGTTATTGTTTAATTTGTGTTAAAGGTTAGCTTTTGTTTTAACTGTCAGTTGTCAAAACAATATCAAAGAAAATTGTCAAAGATAATAGCATAGAATAAGAGGTTAGAAAAAGTTGTCATAGTTTAAAAGATTGCAGAAGTGAATTTAAGTAAAAATGACAGAAAACTAAGTTAATGTTTAAAAGTAAGAAAATGAGAAAATTCAGGGTTGAGGAGGAGTGTTGAGCAGTTATATTGGCAACCCAGAATTAACTCTACGTTGTATCTATGTTTTGTCTGTGGTAATTTCCTGTTCGGTAAAACCGGTGCCATGTTTAATTGTTGTGTGGAAGAATTGTAAAATTATGAAAGTGTATTTACAAGAAAGATTATTATTTATCCTCCAAGAAGACCTAATATCTATCAATTTTCCTATCCGGAATTTAAATTTATGCAAAAAAAGTTATTTTATTCAATGCACATTTCCGGTAAAATAACGCCAGCATGTTATAGAGCTGTGTGTGTACTTATCGAACGGAATAGAATCGATTTCGATTTCGAGTCGGTAAAATGGAACTGAAAGATCGAACTTCGATTATTGACTAGCGAGACAATTAATCGAATTCATCGATATTTTTAATGTTCTTTTAATGGAATACATACTTACTAACATACATTAAGTGAAAACTTGATAAAGATTTCGTATATAATAGCCAAACTATTATATAATCTGTTACCTATTATGTGTGTCCACTGTCTGGATATAACGTTTTATATATTATATAGCGTTATATATAACGTTTTAGATATATACGTTTTATATAGATACGTTTTATATTTTATATTCGGTTTAAAACCGAAATAAACCATTTTTCGGTTTAAAAACGGTTGGTGTTGATAACTATGTTTTCTTAATTATAACTACATTTTCTTGATTTTACCGAGTTAGAGATTTAACGAAGTACTGTGAACTGTATAGATTTTTTAAATGTTAAACTGATATTGCTATTATAGTTGGTCCGTCATCGTACGACCAAGCGTAGACGTATTACCTACCTAAGTTGTAAAAACTCTATTGATAAGTTAAAAACTCTGTGTTGCTAGATAAACATATTTTTTTCATTGTGTTCAAACGGTATAAAATATTTGATTCTGTTTAAAACCAAACTCACACACTCGCTCTCTCATTGACGTCGTCACGAGTGACTCGACGCAACGTTACCAGCTCGCCTACCCTACAAACACAATATGCACGTATAGTAATGTCTTCTAATCTAGTGTGTGTAATATAATGAGTATAGGTAGGTATAGTCCATTCGGTAACATTGTGTCGGTACAGGCGCAGGTGCTCTTAGTATTCTGCTTTTATTTTTATTATTATTTTTCTGTTTGCAATTTTTTTTCTATTCTAACAGAATCTCCGAATAGTCTGCCAATCCGCACTTGGCCAGCGTGGTAGACTATGGTTAAAATCCTTCTCATTTTGAGAGAAGACCCGTGTTTATGATAATATTATATTTTATGTTTATGATTATATTGTAATAAAATACGAATATAAAATAATATAAAAAGGAAAGAGAATTTTAATAAAAAAATATGAGTAGGTATAAAACGCCAAACCCCTTGTGCCTGTACACACCGCGCGGCATGCTTTGAAGTCACGGCGGTGCCTTTGGTAAAACACCGCGCGGCGGAGGCGGCAAGACACAAAAGGCGACCGTAAGAAAATGAACAGACTTTATATCTACATACTTAACCTACGTTTTCGTGTAGTAGGTAATGTAGGTAGATGATTTCTATTGATTATCTACTAATTAAAACGAAATATAACGTCAGGTGACCAAAAATTGCCCAAAATGAAGTGTAAAACATGTGTTTTTTTTATTTTTGTAGGCGAGTTCCAACCGTTTAAAATGTTTATTTTGGGTTTAAAACGGCAACATTTTATTTAAAACGTTTTGAATCGGTTTTTTTCACATCTATAGTCACACCACACAGTTACACGTTTAGAAAAAAAAAATCGAATCATCAACTCGTACTTACTCGATTATAGATAATACACTATGGACTCGACTCTCGAGTCGCCCATCTCTAAACTTCTCGTGGTCTGTGGTCTGTCGCGTCTTTGATGTACGCCATTGTTTATATAAAATAAATACGTTTGAATTCTTTGTGTAAATTGAGTCCTTTTATCAGTCCTACTTATTGAGAAGTTTAAGTTTGTGGAAGTATAAATGTCGAGACCTAGTGGTTCCGGCTTAGCGCGACGGCGATGTATCAATTGTTCTCTTTTGATACCTAGAAATCTGCGTACTCATTCTTTAGAACAAGCGTCTACTGCAATGATTAGCTTATTGCAGTCTTGGATAACTCCTACTCAGGTAAAGAGATCTTAATTTAGTCTTTTTTTGCTTGCTTTCTTATTTCTTTAACCCACTTCAGTTTCAATAATTCAAACTAAAGCAAAATACATAGAAGTGAAGAACACTTTTTTATTTCAGCTGTCTTCAGACAGTGTTCTGTGCACTGAGTGTTTGGAATTACTTCAAGACCGTGCAAACGGGATCATTGAAGGGAATGCATTGCCATTACCTGCGTTTGGTCACAGACAAGTGTTTTAGTTGTGGCATTTCTATTTTACGCACAACAAGAACATACCCTGTTAGACAAGATCGTCCGGAGCGAAACATTTTAATGAGACTTGTACCACTTCACCTGGTAAATATTTTTGTTTATCTTGTAATTGTTTAGCCTGTACATTACATGTATATTATAATTATCTTGTTTTTTTTTATTCATCTACATGTTAGCCATTGACTGGTTTGGCTGGACTTTCACTTGATATGAATTTCACTTGGTATGTCACAATGCAGTCTAAGATGGAAGCAGGCTAACTTGGAAGAGGTATCATGGCAGTTATGTCTGGATTTTATGCGTTCTGGTATCAGATAATTATTTTGACCTAATATCAGTGGAAAACCAGTATCTATTTCATAATTTATTTCCAAATTATAAATCCTGTAGGATAGGTAGGAATAAAATATCCTGTAGGCCAAATGTGTTCTCCGAAGTAAGATTGTGCTTGATTTCACTATAGCTAATAACAGTCCGTCCGCCTAGTTTGTCTGCCTGCTCAGGCTTATCTCAGTATTTAAATTATTATGGAAACTAATGGTAGGCCGCTCTTAATTATTTTATAAAATGAATATTGAATTCGATTTCAAAATCTAAAATCCATCCAAGAAATAATTTAAATGGTGTTCATTTTCAAGCAGGAAATCTGGCACATGTATTCACTGTTCGTGTATAAATCCGAAAACCACCGCCACCACTACAGCCTTTAAACATCCCACTGCTGGGCACAGGCCTCTAATAGGAGAGAGGGATTTAGAGCTTAGACCCGCCACGCTGCTCCAATGCGGGTTGGCGGGCTTTAACGACTATAGTCACATGATAGTGATAATAACTAGGATCGACGCGACTGCTTAACGTGCTCTCCGAGATACGGGGGTGTGAAAAACCGCCAACTACCAACTACGGGCTGGCACAGAGAATTTATTTACAAAAAAACCCAATACCTAACAATTATTTGCCCGACCCGGGAATCGAACCTGGGATCTCGTAATCGGCGATCGAATATGCTAACCACTAGACATACGAGGCAGTTAATCCGAAAACGCCCATAACTAAATCATTCTTTTCTAGGGTAGCATGATTAATTGTTGTTTGTACCCAGACATTCTATACATAGCTGTCCCAAAAAACAATCATAAAGATTTTAACGAGATTATCTCACTTTTGTAAGCATTGTTGTCATTGTGCAAATTGCTGCTGCTTTGTAGAAATGTAGTTGTGTCACATGTGAGTTTGGCTGGTTTTATATCGGCTAGTAATATAGGCTACCAAGCAATCATTCTGGAGTTATTTTAGTATAGATTGCTATTTACTTACTGACACTTAGATGATTAAAGCTTCAATATATCTAGAAATTAATTATTTTGTTACATTTACCCATTTTGAACAATTTCATTATATTTTTGTGTATTCTTGCCAAACCAGTAATGTCATAAATGAGGAGCCATAGCAGCTATATTTTTAAAATCTAAATAATGTTGACATACTCTTATACTCAGATCAGAATTAAATTGTATTAATGTAGGTATTTTTTAACCGATTTCAAAAAAGTAGGTTCTTTATTCGACCCGTATATATATGTATATATACGATACGATATTATACGTAGGTGTGTTCGCGATTATTTCAAAAACAAATGAACCGATTTTGATGATTTTTTATATGTTTTAAGTTCTCTTTTGTAACTTGTCCTTGTGTTTTTTCTGTGGTGTGCTTAAAGTATATACATACATACATACATACATACTGTTACAGGAGCTGGAGCCTACTGCCATGAACTTAACATAAAGATAAGCCATCTACTTTACGACTCTGTTTGGACTTGTCTGGACAACTCTGTTTTCTTCCAAGCAGAGTGTATTGGAATCACAAAAGCCGCAGTGATAGCAATGACCAACAAATATGTAACGAACTTTAAAATTAAGATCAACTCTGATGCCCGGGCTACACGAGGCTAGTTTTTCAAGCTAGGATAGCAAGCTAGTGTCAGTAAGCTAGCAAGCTAGTACTTCTGGCTTCGTGTAGACAAAACTAGCTTTGTTTCTAAGCTAGTAAACTAGTAAGCTAGTTGACAAGCCAGGACAGTTTTTAATAGGATGGAGTTCTATTTTTTAGGCTAGTAGCGCCCCCACCACTGATTTTACTATCCTGGCTTGTGTACTAGTTTCATGTGGCCGGCGAAGCTAGTTTTCAGTTGACTCGTAAGCAGTAACCACGCGTTTTGTTTGTTTTTCTCCGCGACGTGTTTTTGGGATTTTAAGATGCCCAAACTAAGTACGGAGATTAATGTAAAGTTCGTACAACTGTACCGTGACCATGAATCATCCACGATCCATCAATGATCCACGTTCATCTCTTCTTAAAATCCACAGTCTTACCCACAGCCGTTTTTGTAATTCATCTTCTAGTGCGAATTGGCACAGTTTTTCAAGTACTGTTTTAGTCGAATAGTGTTTTTTTTCACCTGCAGTTCATTTTGGACATGTGGTCACCTCATAATACTAGCTTAAAATAATATAGCCTCATGTAAACAGAACTAGCATATTCCAAGCCAGGTCAGCTAGCCAAGACAGTTTAAAAGAAAACTAGCTTGCTATCCTAGCTTGAAAAACTAGCCTCGTGTAGCCCGGGCATGACAGACAAGCTGTTCTTAAAGCCTTGGACCTGACAACATCTCAACTCTTACAGGACTATCACAAGCCCTGAAAAAACTCGCCGCCGCCAATGATATCACCGTAGGGTGGATCAAAGGACTTGATGGAGACCCGAGCGACAAGGTAGCAGACGAACTAGCTACGACACTGAAGGTGGCAGGGACGGAACCAATCTTACCTTTTTCTTACAGTGAGTACAAAACCTGCTGGGTTATTCTGTAACTTAGTTAGCAACTGAAAATAGTTGCCAACCAATTAGTTTGATATACATTGCTGCTTTACTGTGGGAAATATAAAGTGTTTTCATAATTTTACACAATAAAGCAGCAATGTATATCAAACGAATTCGTTGGCAACTATTTTCAGTTGCTAACTAAGTTACAGAATAACCCCCCTAGTTGTTTGAAATAACACATAAGGAGGGTTCACTACTAAGAGAAGAATGCTACTAACTGCGGTCAGACTAAGGAGCCTTTCCTATTTTAACATTTAAACTATCGTGAGTGATATTCATTTTAAGGAATTGAAACACCGGCTTTAACTCACGTGTATATTTGTCGGAGTGTGCCCGACTAGTTTTGAGCACATCTGGGGCCCATAGTCATGAGCATGTTCGCGCGGTGCAACACAATAATACACGTGAGTTATAGCCGGTTTCAATTCCTTAAAAAGAGCCTTTCCTACTCTGAACAAACATCAAACTAACAGACTACAGTGCCTAGGCAGGGGTAAACTGAGAAAGGCGGTGGGACTCATAATAGGGCACAGCCCATTATCATCATCATAATCAACCCATTGCCGGCTCACTACAGAGCACGGGTCTCTTCTCAGAGTGAGAAGGGTTTTGGCCATAGTCTACCACGCTGGCCAAGCGGATTGGCAGACTTCACACACCTTTGAGAACGTTATGGAGAACTCTCAGGCATGCAGGTTTCCTCACGATGTTTTCCTTTACCGTTAAAGCAAGTGATATTTAAATACTTAAAACGCACATAACTCCGATTAGAAGTCGTCGTAGATTAGAAGTAGAGGTCGTCCTAACCACTAGACTATCACAACAGCCCCTTAAACAAAATATATTTTTTCATTGCAGGTGTTACACACAGTCCTCTATGCAGGATCTGCGTGGAGACGGATTAAACATCAGTGCACGTTGTTCTGGAGTGCACGAGCATAGCAGAACAACGCGAGACCCACCTGAGATCACCAGCCTCACTCCAAGAAATCTTCGATAACCAAGGCAGTGCTCTTGGACGGCTTGACTAACATTTTAACACAACACTAACTTTGGCGTGAAAGGCCACGCACAACAGACCTTCACGGTTTATGTGCAGATACCTGCCCAGTGTGATGAAGAAGAATAAGAAGGTCGAGGATTTTTAAATCAGTATCTGTCAAGTTTGTCGCTGGTTTCTTCTCGGTAGGAGACATTCTCTCGAACCAGGGATTCATTCACTTGACGATTCGGGAGTAAAAAGCTTTTCTATTATATTTGTTCATCAGGGGACTCGGGAAGGAAGCGGTGGTAGTACTTCGGTTGATTTCTTGCAGTTCAGTGGAACTCTTCAAAACTATGTAAGAACTGCGCGCTCCAACTCGCGTACTCAAGCTGTTCAACATGAACACGCGTACAGATGTACATATAAGCGGCCTGAGCCTGCTTAGCACGACAGGACGTCACTGCAGTGGCTGCAGATATAAACAACGCGTTCGGGTGCGCCCGACTTGCTGCTACTGCTGACTAGCTACTGAGCGCGTAGTCCGTAATTGTAAATAAATGACTTGAATAAAATATATTATGATACGAAAAAGTGATTGTTTAATTCTTATTTCTTATTAAATAAAAAAAGGTTACCTTTGGGATTTCATTTATTTATTCCTTATTATGATTGTATTCTCGCTTTTCTCTATAAAAAAGGAATTCGTGATAAACTGATACCATTCGGCGGCGAGCTAGTCGTCACAGTTTACGTTTTCAGACAAATATGGTGGTTTTGCGCCTAAACTACTGGGCCGATTTTGATGAATAAGTTGTCAATTGATTCGTTGTTATGGTACGGGTAACGGGCTACATTTTATTTGCGGAAAAAATCGAGAAGTGGTTTTTATATTAAGTTAGTTTCAGATAGACAACAGATGGCGCCACTAGTTGCTTGCTACTGCTTTTTCTTCTTCTTCTTCGGTGTATGGCTCCGCGCGTGGAGCGATTGAGCCAGTATCAAGTGACCATAGATTATATACAAGTGACTTTTATTTTTATTTTATTTTTTAAAACTGAGGAAACTTATTTACATATGAAAATCTTTTTAGGTAATTATCGAAATTTTGGAAGGATCAGGAAAGGAAAGAAATTGAATATATATAATATTTACAACAAGATAATTTACAATTAATAAACAAGAATATATATAATATTTACAACTTAATATCATTTAAGAGTATGTATGAGGAAAAAAGTTTATATATACAGGGATCATCAGAGGACAAGAGGATGTCAACGGAAGTAGGAAGAGGGATGAGACATTGAATAAGACCCTAGTAAAAGGAATGCTGGTTATATTTTGGGCATGATAAAAAAATATGGTTCAGGTCACCCACCCCACCACATTCGCACAAATCACTGTTCACAATTCCAAATTTCGCCAGTTGAACAGGAGAACAAACGTGGCCCAAACGCATACGCGTCAAGATACACGTCACTCTCCTGCTCAACTTTAAACTTGAGAACCATGGCTTAGACGGAATAGAATTTTGAATCCTAGCAAATGCTTTACCCTTTGACTGGCTAGAAATCGACCAAGCCACTCTCCAAGATTCCTGAAGGGAATGTTTTGGCAGTGCACACAAATCATAGGTACAGTTACAATAGTCTGCCATATCTCCGCATGAAATAGCTTCGTTAGCAAGCTGATCAGCGCGTTCGTTTCCCGAAATGCCAGAGTGACCTGGTACCCAGGAAAACACCACTGTATAGCCTTTTTCATAACATGTAAGTAGGCGGTTTCTAATTTTTAAAATAATATGGCTAATCTGAGACTTGAATGGAAAACTAGATAAAGCTTGCAGAGCACTCATAGAATCCGTGAATATAATGGATTTCTTCAGTTTGGCAAGAAGAATGTATGCCACAGATTTAAGCAGACCAAGGCATTCGCCAGTAAATACAGACGATTCAGGCGGAAGTTTTATTTTTTGGACAATATTATACTGGCAATGAACGATTCCAACCCCAACTATACCATCCGGTGAATGCTTAGAAGCGTCACTATATATGTAATGAAAATCGGAAAATTCATTCTCTTTTAATATGTTCACATACTGAGGAGCTTCCAATTGGTTTCTTGGAATATCTGAATTGATTCTAACATCTGGAGAGATTATTAATGCATTATATTTAGTATCGAAAATAGGATAACAATATGAACTATAAATCGGCGCTTTTATGGAGCAAAATACTCGATAGCTTTTGATAAGACACGGAGGGGATTTATGGGACCAGTACGAACAGGTGCCTATAGATTCCAAAAGGAGTTGAAGTTTACCACGTAAAGGATGATGTGAAAATTGCATAGCTTTAAATAAATACCTATCGGATAAAAATTGACGTCTTAAACATAGAGGTGGATCAACGCACTCTATTTGCATAGCATTAATAGGGCTAGATTTCATGGCTCCAAGGATGATCCTTAAAGCTTTCGCCTGCACACCATCTAATTTTCTAAGAGCAACGGCACTACAGGGCTCTAGAATAAAGGTGGCGTAATCTAATAAGCTACGAATAAGGGCATTGTAAATAAGACGCAAAGAAAAAGAATGGGCACCCCACCAGACCCCGGTAAGACACCTGATCATATTTAAATTTCTTTCACATCTAGCTACAATGTAGTCACAGTGAGATACTCCAGTAAGTTTAGAGTCTAAAATAACTCCCAAGAATTTAGCTTCAGACTTTACGGGGATAGGATTATTCCTATAACGAACGTTGAAATCGGGAGTGTTTCTCCTTCTAGAAAAAGGAACCACAGTGCTTTTACTAACAGACAATTCCAGTCCATTGGCATCTAACCAGTCATTTAGGTTATTAAGGGAAGTAGTTAAGAGGTTACTAGCATTTTCTATAGAATTTTCCGAGATGTATAAGACAAGGTCATCGGCATATTGTAAAATATTTACATCTGAGTTTAAAGATGTCTCTAAATCATAGGTATATACATTGTACAGTAATGGACTAAGCACAGATCCCTGGGGAAGGCCTCTCCATGCAAGCCTTGAAAGTTGAGCACCATTTGGCAGGTCTAATTTAATACACCTCTCAGAAAGCATATTGATGATAAATGTAATTAATAATTGGGGTACATGAAGGTCATGTAGTTTTTTATGCATTACACAGATCAGCACATTATCATACGCTGAGCTGATATCAAGAAAGGCCGCAAGGACCGACTCATTATTCGAAAAAGCCAACCGAATACATATCCGAAATGAAAATACTAATATTGTCTATGGTACTATGACCTTTTCTGAACCCCAGCTGATTAGCTGTCAAAATTTTGTTATTTTCGATGAAAAATTCTAACCTATTTTTAACAAGATGCTCAGCTGTTTTGGCAAGGATAGAAGATAGGGCTATTGGACGAAAAGAAGAAACATCAGAGGCTGGTTTGTTTGGTTTTAATATGGGAATTATGGCTTGGGTTTTCCAAGAAGAGGGAATATTACCAGAAAACACAATGGCATTAATAATACTCAAATAATAATTCAAAGAAGAGTCACTGCAGTTTATTAGGAAAGAGTATGTAATGCCATCTTCGCCTGGTGATGAGTCTTTTACATAAGACAACACCCCTTTTAGTTCAGAAAAAGAAAAGGGGGCATTAAGGTCTGTATAACTACAAGCTACAGAGTAAGGAATACAGCACTGGACGTTATTGCGATCAGGAGCAGATGAAGGAGCCAGCTTGTCCATGAATTGGTTGGCTAGCTCAATAGGTAATGCACCAGATGAAGATGAATAGAAAGCCGATTTAAATCTTCTAATATTTCTCCAAACTACTGATGGGCAAATATCTGGACTTATGGACTCACAAAATCGTCTCCAACCCTCAAATTTCTTTTTTTTGAGGAGCTTGCGAGTGGAACGAGCAATTTGGGTATAAACTTCGAAATTCTCTACAGTCATCATGGAACAATATTTTCTCTCAGCCTCTTTCCGTTGCTTAATGGCTATAGTGCACTCATGATCCCACCAAGGAGGAAAAGGAATTTTACCCGGTCTAGCACCTCTTAATGGAAATAAAGCGTTAGCAGCATCAATCAGAATTTTAGTAAACTCATCAGCACATATTGTTTCATTACCACTGTTAACAATAGGAAGGCTAGATAGCTTTTGATCAACATAATGTTTAAAT